>VZTQ01002502.1:0-72595 GCA_013400755.1 Pelecanoides urinatrix | reverse complement strand
GCTACTGACCTATTTGTAACCTGTGTTTCACAGAAGTTTTATTTTGAGTACGGTAAGTGAAAAGTTGCAGGGACATCGGGGTTGATCTTCCCCCTCCTGCAAAGGAGGCACCTTCAGTCAAGCTTTGGGCTATCTAATGCTTTTGGATTATCCTTAGCTAATGTAATAGTGTCCTGCTGTTAAGGGTGATAACCAAATCCCCTACTGACTGTCGGAACTTTCAGCAGCTTTGATAGTAATAACTGCCAGGTGTCAGCGATAAGGCTGTGGTCCTTGGCAGGACTTTAGGGTACTGTCCATGAGATACTGGGGTAATTCCTGGAAAAGAAGGATTTTATAAAGGGGTTGTAGGTATTTGTTCATCTAAATGGGTTAGGGTGCTGCTGCTTGCCATGTGTCTTTCTCAAAACACAGTATGAATATTGAGTTGCAGATGGCAGTCAGCCAGAAGTATAAATTAGAAGGACTACTGGGTATAGCCAAGTGCAACTCTCTAACTCCTTTGCAGTTGTCTCTTTCTCAATAGCTATCTCGGTTACCAGATGGTTCAGTCAGGGTTTATTTCTTTTGTTTGTTTGTTTGTTTTCAAACAGTGTATGCAAGTTGCAGCCAACAGTACTGTGCAGGGGTAAAGAATTTGCACATTACACAGGGGGTAAATTTTAGGTACCCATCCAAGCAGAAAAGTGAAGATTTTGCAGAATAATTGGTAGGTAAAAACATCTAAGCTTGAATTTAGTGATCAGTTTATGGATCTTTAGTTTTCTTTTACACAAAATGAATTATTTTTTACTTCATTAACGATTAAGTAAAAACTGAGTAGTGACTGCAGGAGTTGGTCTTGGTGACAGAGTTCATGGGATAATCTTATTAAGTGGAATTTTTCACATGTTTAGGTTAACCCACAGAATTTGTGGTATAGGAAGTAAAAATGCTGTTGAATGAGTGCCACCAAGTGTCCTCCTGCTGTATGTGAAAGCCCAAATCTTAAGTGGGAGAAACACAACATTGCACCACAAAGTTTCGTAACTTTGAGATGGACATCACAGGGACAGCAAATTCTGTTAGGGTGAGAGAAGTTATAATTAAAATCCTATTGAAGTGCAACAGGGATCTCTGGAGATCTGATAAAGGTGAAATGTCTGTGGTAGTGGCAGAAATACAGACATAACCCTGGTTATCCATCCAGTTTGTCTATCTGTTCCATTTGGTGTTTCCTCTGAGTGACTGGTGCTACTCGACGTTGACACTGCGTTATCTGTGGCTGTGCTGCGTTATGTCGGGTGATGGTATGATACACCTGACCTTCCTTTAGCAGGAGTGGTATGTGTCACAGGACTTCCTAACAGGTGACATAAGTTACAGATTTGGCAATTAACATCTCCATTTTGGCCCTCCTTTTGCTACTGTTGATCCCAATGCCAACCTTATCAATAGATGCAGTGGGGGCATGGCCAAGACTGTGTGTGTATAAAGAGCAGAGTTTCAACAAACAAAACAAAGGTTGCTAAACATCCTCCAAGATGGTTTCATCCTGGCTTCTTTGTAGATTAAAAGGTTCTGATGGATCTTCAGATTTTCAGTTCATACACATGAGTGTGATTAAAGGAGGAGGATTTATATTAGTATATCTTTGGTTTTACAACTTGCTGAAATTCAGATGGTTCAAGCAATGGATGCCCAAGTGTGCCAAAACTCCAGTTGCATTTCTCTATGCTGGAAGCTGGGGCAAAAGAGAGATGCCAAAAAGCCATTTTATGTTGCACACAGTAATTACTGCCCCTTGTCACGTTGGAGTTCATTGCACGAATTTCCACACTGCAGCTAGAGACTGTGTCTAAAGCATCTAGACAAAGAGTTTGAAGGAGATTTTTCCTGTGGTGGGTGGTAAACCAGTCACCTCTCTTCAGCAATGTGAAGTGCCTTTTGTACTGGTGAAACAACAGAAGGGGAGTAGACTAGGACAAGTGCCTAGCCAAAGACACTGTTTATTGCAGGGTTCTGGTAATGTACTTATTTAGAGATGACAGAAATATTTTAGGTACTAAAATGGGCTGAAGCCTGCATGTAGAATTTTAACATTTTTTGCTGGAATATATTTATATATAGATAAACTAATCAGCACCATGGTACCTGGCACCCATTAAACTTGGAGGAGGGCCAGGGAACAAAAAGGAGTACATCGCGGGGACTCTGGGCAGCAAGCGAGCAGCAGACTTGCTCTGTTTAATCAGCAGCCCATTGTATGTCTCAGGGCCTTTCCACAGGAGTTAATGGGTGAACAGACTTTTGCTGGCACAAATTTTCCATTGTAGCGCTCTCTGTTCTGTTCTACTGTTTCGCTATAAATTAACTTAAAACCGTCAAGTTTACCGCTGTCTGAGCACACTGTGAAAAACCTCACTTTTGAAACAGTGTGTAACTCTTCTTTGCATGAGGAGGGGTGGAACTGGAAAGTACAGAAACAGGAATCAATGTAGTGGCCTTGAGCTATTTGGAAAGACTTTCACTTTTTGAATGGGTGATGTATATTTTGTGGGACCTACGGTATCCAAAGGGGCCAACATTTGTTCTCACAACATGTAAAATACATGCTATTGATTTGGTATTTACCAGTGTGCAGGGCTTTCTAAGCACCACTGTGTGGTGTGGTAGATAACTAAGCTGCCCTCTGCATGTGGGTAGGTAAGGCAAGGTGCTAGAAGTATATGAGCAAGGTGAGAAGTACCTCTGTGGACTCAGATAAGTGTCTAAGCTTTGGTTTAGACAAAATTATCCTTCTACACAGAACAATAAGGAAGTAGCTGTCCTTTTCCTTTTGTGTCCTTGCCAAGCACAATAGATACAGTTATCAGTATTCTTGCCAGTAATTCAGCTATTATCTCAGTTTAAAAGCATTTCATTGTTTCAAGGACAGTTTTCAATATACTGGAGAATATTCCTATCAGGCTGTGGTATCTGGGCACAGTCTCACCATTCATACGAGAGGAAAAATAATAGCTGCTTCTCTGAAATGGCCAACCTTACTACAGCTTTAGAAGCACTCTTTGGGGAGCCGAATAGAAGGAAATGGCAAACGGAAAAAGGGTTGCTAAGAAACAATTTCAGATGCTTCCAGATTTTATGAAGAAAAGGACACACCCACAAAACCAGACTAATCATTTCCAAAAGGAAATGATCAGATAGCTATTCTTCTATTAGCCAACAATACTAGTTTACTAAATAAGGAAGTGATAAGGAAATAGGAGCTTTGGGACCCAGTATAATTAAAGAACATGAATGGGGAGGCTCTGCTGAGGAAAAGCTTTGCACAGAGCCTGAACTTCCAGTAAAGCTTCCACTTTAATAGCCTCAGTGGAGAATCACTTAAAACAAGTTGCACACTTGATTGCACATATTGCATTGGTGACCAGGTGGAAAACCCACAGTAATGGTCTACTTTGATGCAAGGAGAGTTCATGCTGTCATGACAACTGATGTGTGATATATGCAGACCCGCCCTGCAAGGCAGTCCCACACTCCCAATCAGTTATCCGTAGCAAAAGATCATAGAATCATAGAAAAAAGATGTTCTCAGGTTCCAGTTTTTGGCTATTAAATAGGTATAAGAGAACAACCTTACAGCTGTAGCTGGTCCCAGATACCTTCTTCCCTAATGCCCACAGCTTCAGGTGTTTGGTTTTCCTGGTGTTAGGTGTTACCTACCAGCATTTCTTCATGTTCCTACTCAGCTTAGCTGGTTGTTGATGGTTTTACTGATAGTTTGGTTTTCCTTTGTTTCTTAGACTTTTAATGATGTGGGTTTTCTCATCCAATGTATGAAGGACTACTTTAATATATCTTAATATCTGGCTACAAAAGGTCAGAAATTATACAAACTGGTTCATTAATAGCTAATGCCCCAAGTCAGTCCTTTTTTTTTTTTTTTTAATATGAAATCTTGACTCATTACAGCTTGCTACAAGAAACATTACCTGTGAACAAGTAAATGAACCAAAAAGCAGATCACAATTTAGCAGAGTAGAAAGTCATGGAATACCTCTCAAAATGAAATGGCCAGTATATTTTTGGTCCTGGAACAAACTATGGTTACTTTAGTTTTTATTTAATTAAGTAACACAGAAATATATTGATATCGTGACTCTATTCTCCCATGTTCTTCTTAATGTAATTATACCTTTATACATCTTTGTCTTTGTCAAATCTTTTGGTTTTTACAATACCAAGTAGTATATGTTTTGTATTACACAGAATTACGTTACAATGTAAAAATAATTTTAAATAATTATGTGACACAGAGTTTCTCTCCTCCAACAATTAAAAAATTTCCATTTTTAATTAACAGCAACAACAAAAAATTACATACGATATTTATTTGGTTGAGGACAGCTTTATTAACACCGTGCTAATTGATGCTTAATCCAACTTCTTTGAAGTATTTCAAGTTAAAGGCATTTGGAGTGGACTGTGAAATACTAGTTCACATGTGGGAAGATAGTTATTTTGACTTCCTTTTATTCAAAGGTTGATTGGACCTCCCTTTGACTGTAGGGTGAAAAAAGTTGGCATTCTTCAAAGAGTAGTTTCCTTTTATTAAAATCTTCTGCAGTCAGAGAAACAAGCTTTCATTGTGCTTTATGCTATCTGAGTCATGTGCTCAATGGATGATTGATCAATGCTTAGTCAAGCCTGGGCATGCTAAACTACAAAAGCAACATGATGAATGGAAGCTAAAATGTATTTCAAAATATAGTTCCTTCTTTATGATCAAAATGAAGGAAAATATTCCACTGGGATCTCAAATCCAGGATAAAACTACCAAGTTAAACATGACAAAGTTTAATTTAAAGTTATATTCCAACTGCCATGTAGACATTGAAGAGAAAAGTCAAACAGAAAAAAGAGATTGCCAAGTGGACAATGCTACACTCAAGTAGCAACTGAGCTTTTTGGATCTCAACATTCCTCAAGCATCTTGGAAAATCAAGAGACAAGTGACAGTTTCTGACCATGTTCCTGCACTAAACTGACTCTCCTCCTACCATTTACCTCAGTCCAGATATTTGGGGACAGCGTCCAGAAGGAAGAAGGGAGTTCTGCCTCCTTGAATGTCAAGTTCTCGACTGCTTTTGTTCCTGTCTTTGGTCTTCTTCTGCTTTAATTATCTTTTCCTTTAATTTTTAAGAAACAGCTCCTGGAGATATGACCATAATCTTCTTCCTTTAGATGTTTTTTTTTCCAGTTACTAACTTCATATCTCATACTCCTTCACAAGGTGATTACTTGCATTGACATGTAGAAATGGGATCAATGTATAGTGACCACACTTGTATAAATCATTATCTTTCCTCTCCTTCAGTCCCATGTGTGTCCTTGTAGTTTTGGACTATAGCCTCTCTGGGATAATTCCTTTCCTAGAAAGTTAGGCAACATGATCTTTACTAGGTTGTTAAACATAATGGCACAACAAATAATGAGTAATTAATAGCTTTTTTCCTATAGTAGCAAAGGTGGATTTCAGTGATGACGATTACCTGAAGTAGCGACAATAATGTTTTACAAAGTTACTATCAGTCAGCTGACAGTAAAATTTACAAAGTTGCTATCAGACAGTAACACCTTGTGATCAATGTCCCCAGGAAATGGCAGTTTCAAAGGTACCCAAGGCAGAAACCCAATGGTTTCTTTAAAATATTTCTTCTGGTTGATGAATGCTAGTGGCCTAGCACTGAGACACGTGCCCCTTACTATCCATCATGTGTGACTTGGATGTGCTTGTTATTAGGTTATGTGATTAATTATGCGATTATGTGTGGCTCCTCAGCCTGGCAGAGTAGCCCCGTGTGCTGCTGGAAGGGTGTGGAGAGCCCCAACAACCCCGTGAGAGACCCGAGCCCCTGCCCCGAGTCCCCCAGGCTGCTCCAGGAGCCAACTGCTGGAGGGATCCGTGTGGTGCGCATATTTGTACGTATTTCCCACTAACAGACCATCATCCTGACCAGCCAGCGAGGGGACAGGATGACGAGGCCCTTGACAGCGTCTGTGTTCATGCGGGGGCTGCGCGCGCCTGTACGCGCGGCTGGCCCTGCGGGCATACGCCTGCGGCCAGCCTGCCACTGGCGGGGCCGGGGGACACGGGCTGGTGGCGGCCTGACCTCGACCAGGCCACCAGGCTCGGCAGTCCCTAACTTTCGTAAATCCTTTACACACCGTTAGGTTGCTGTTGACAGGGCAAGTGACCCAATACAGCAAATTTTGACATTTTCAGGATAGCACGTCTGAAAGTTTAGAAAGCAAATCACGCCTTTTTATACATTTGGTTAGAAATTATATTTTAGTTCGCATGCCTACAGTTACTGGAACTATACTCTTCTATCTTGATTAATAATAACTTTTTTTAAAAGTGTGGTTTTAAATGAATAGCAATTGTTTCCCTTGGTGTGTGGTCACAGAAGACTTGTCAGAGTTTATATAGGCTAACCTACCTTTCCAAGAAGATGTATTTTAATGCAAGAAAATCCTTTGGTAGGGTTGAGGCGCACATTATTTTGTTTGGTGGATACTGTTGCCCTCTGGAGGCCATTTCTCAATTATCACAATATTGGATTGGAACTTAAATTAAAACTCAGAAATGTTTGCTGTTATAAACAAAATATTCCCTTTAGCAATTAAAAATATTGTGATTTTAATTAAAAGGGTTTATGAGCTTATCAGAAAAATAACTGATTTCTTACTATGCTAATTATTTTTCTATATTTGCTGTTTAGATTTGCAAATTACTAAACAGTAAAATTTAATTGCTTTTTAAGGGAGATGAATATTTAATTTGAATACAGTACTTGGGAAAAAGAAGGATTTTGCGAATGTGTGTGTTTGTGTCTGTGTGTGTTTTAAGCAGCGTGGATAATCAAACTAGGGAGTGCGAGTGTCTCCATGTGCACTGTCGACACGTTTCTATGCAGTGCTACTATTGCTCATGTAAGTGCAAGAAGAAGGGCAGTGCAAGGCTGTGAGTAGAGGCAGCCCTGGACCGCATTCGTGCTTTGTAGCTGCTGTATTGCCCCTGGCTGGAAACAGCGCTGAAGTCAAAGGCAGCTCACAGAGCTCAGAGTTTTCCGTGGACATTGATAACAAGGGTTAAGCTGATGGCCAAGCAGGCAGTCACTCAAACCTCACATCCAGCTCCTTCTCTACAGGCCGGCCTCCTGGCGAGGGAGCCCCGCTGGGCTCCATGTGGGGGGCACGTGGTAAGGGTCATACCCCCAGGGTGTCTCACAGGCATCCTGAGGTGGAAGCTGGATTTCTGCATTTGTGTCAAAAAGTGCCCTCTTTTTCCTTCATTTCTGGGTCTGCTGGGGACTTTGAGCTCACTACAGCAGTTTGGTGGATGACTGACTGCAACCGACATCCCGCCTAGGTGCAGTGGCTTTAAGTCCTTGGCTATTGGAGTCAAATCTGAACTACTGATCCAATTGCAATGGTAATAATTAATTGGGCTCCCCATGTAGAAAGATATTTCTCTATGTGAATAAAAGTCTATTTCTAAATATTTAGTTCTTACAGGTGTCGTTAATCACTATCACTGATGGTATGAATTAAGTATTAATTTATACATCTCTAATTGTTTAGCTTTTGCAATTAGTCCCTTGTCTATGCTTATAATTAGACTGTTTTTTCTTCATAAATGCTGTACCTTCCAGCCTTGTTTTCTCTACTGGTGCTCTGATTTCTGCTGCCTCCCCAGCCCCGTGGGGTGCTGGAGTTAGCTCTTGCTATTCTTCGCTCAGCTTCCTGCCCCAGCAAGCGCCAGCATTTCAGGAGATGATAGCCATGCCGGCAAAGAAGCAGCCCTGTCTTAGTGCAGAGAGGAACAGAGCTATCTGTGAAGGAAACAGGACAAGGGCAATGCTTGGTACCGCTTCGCGTACACATTGCCCCAGTGAGGCCAATGTTGCTGGTGGTTAGTGAGCCATGCACCAGGACAGATGCCCGTTCTCTGGATTTGGCTGTTGCTTCCCATCCTCACATCAATCCCGTGCTGCAGGAAGGACAGCAGCTTTCTGGACAGGTATACAGAGCGCATTCATTTCTGCTTGCAAACTCTTCTTTGCCTGAAGGCTGTAAGCGTCCCTCCTTCTCCAGCTCTTCATTTTCTTCCTCTCCTCACTGCGGTACTCCCTCTCTGAGTGCAATTCACGTTATGCTTTGTAACCTTTATGCAAAATGTAATCCAGTCTGTTGCACTGAGCCTTGTTAGTACTTCAGGTAAGCTGAGTGGCAGTCTTGAAAGCGCTGAAAAGCATAGAAAGGGTGCCTGTTAAGGAGTGCAACAACTAGGCTTGCACTCGTTATTTTCTGTCAGTAATGTCAGTACCACATGCGGTATGTTCAAGTATTATAATATAGCAGGGTAATATCAGTTCAAATTATTATTGCTTTTTCTGGGCTTGGATGTGAATAAAGATTTCATACCAGCTGAGATGCCAGGAATTTGTAGCTGAAGGTCGCTCAATACATTCCCTAACTGATTAAAAGGATTAAATTTTCCTCCAGTGGAAATATTCAGTCTGTGAGATAGCTCAGCAATGTTGATATACCAAAAAAAATTGACATTTTGAGGATGAGCCGACGATTTGAGTCTCATCATGTGAGATTACATACATACACCTCCACCTTGTTTTTATATGTCTCCTGCACACATTAATGATAAAGTTTAAACAGTTACACATAAACCAACAGGAGTAGTCTATTACTATTCCTTCCACAATTCTAGATTTAGAAATAAAGACATACACAGACAGAAAAGCATTGAGGATACCCATAAGAGTGAATGGAAAAGCCCTTACGTTCTTGCCTCTCTGCAGGTTCCCTCTGTTTCTTCCTGGAAGTTCCCAACCAGCCTCTCCCTGCCTAATCCTCCAGCCAGGCTCCTCCTTATGTTACTTTCAGTAGACATATATTTTTATTATTATTTTTTTCTTATTCCACCATCTGCAGCTCCTGAGAGACCATATTTGTCAAGTAAATGAGGTTACCCCCCGGCTGCCTCCTGGACTCCTGCTGCAGTGGTGCCGGCACAGCCTGGGCAGCTGGGGGTCCCAGCTGGGCCCCCAGCCTGCGGGCTCTGAGCAGCCGCTTTCCGGGCAGAGGCGGGGAAGGAGACCACTGGAGCAGGAGGACATAGCAGGGGAGGAAGGAGGGCACTGTAGAGGCTTGCACCCTGTAAACAAGCCAGCTCAGAGGCAGGTGGCATGTGCAGCTCATCCTTCAGGGAGGACCTGGCACATCCCTGCCAATGTTGTTGGAGTAGGTCTGGTTGGTGGACCTTAGATCACGGTCAAAAGGGTCTTTCAGAGTCAGAGCGGGGGAGTTTCATCAGGTTGAAAGTGGGTGAAATATCCATCTGCTATTCTTTTGGAAGGGAAAAAAAATATATCTGTGCATTATTTGCAGGCAGGAAGCTTAAAATGGGGAGGGAAAAATCTATATTTTTGCTTTCAAAATGTCATTTTTTTTCCTTGGTATGCTTAAGACTTTGGTCATGACAACACTTGAGAAATAAAGCCTGCATATGAAATGAGGCCTCCTGTGAAAGGAGAGGGGCTCAGGCTTAGGACCAAAGCTGGAGGAGGGTGACTAAGTCAAGGTGGATCAACAGCACTGCCTGCGAGATGAGCCTGCTCAGCTCTTTCTCCAGTGGTCATGACCGGTGAGTTTAGCGTGACCATAGCGTTTAACACACAGAGGGTGCTTTCCCGTGAAAGTCTTTGAGAAAACTGAACAGCTGTTATGGGGAGACTGAGACACCAAAGAAAAATGAGGTGTCTCCCCACAAGGCAAAGACGGTCTCAGAGATAAATAATCCAGCTGTGCTGGATAGACTTCTGCTATATATTACTTCTGTTGGATAAAAAAAGGGGAGAAAAAAGGTAGATCTTAAAGCCATGTTGCTTTGGAGAGGAGAGGAAGTTAAAATATCCACTTCTGTTTGAAATATACCTCTTCTTCCCATTAAAACCTCCAGTTTTAGGAATGGGGCTTTAATGGTGACCACAGGGAAGGTTTACGCTAACCATGGTAGCACTGAAAGCTAATCCTACCTTCAGTTTCTGCTCTGACTGCAAAATGCAAACCCTAACAGGCCCAAAGGCAACGATGAGGTGAGAGCTGCTCTGTGCGTATGGTGGGTGGTATTTACAGTTACAGGAATATGAATAAAGCGTGCTCCAGAAAGGCGTTAATTGTCGTCAGTTACAAATACCACGGCAGGAAAGAGAACTAAAACTGGCATGCAGTTTCTCGTGTTAGTGATGGAGGGCAAGTATAGCCACAAACGGAAGATTTGAGAGAGAAAAAAGTATTTGTAAATAACAGCGAGGAGGAATTCTAAATTGGAGCAACCGCACACCGACCACAGTGTGGCCTCAGGGCCATCCGCGCTGATGGTGGGGCCAGAGCTTGGCTTTGTCTGCCACTGCGAACGGGTGGATGGATGGAGGATGCCACTGCTGCATGTGTGCGCATGGAGCAGCTGGCCAAGGCGCTGCAAAAATTGGCAGGACTTCCAGCACTTTTCTCAAAGTCAATAGGAAGGGGAAAAAATTAAAAATCAAAAGGACTTGCTGACACAAAAAGGTGTTGTGCATTGCGATGCACCATTAACCCCAACCTTAAAACTCCAGAGAATCACAGGCTCAGTTCAGGAGTATTGCTCTTGCTGGGCCTAACTTACTCAGCCCAGTAACCCTCAAGCCTCTGCACAGCTGTTCTGGTCTAAGACAGTATGACTGACTGGGGGAGAAAAACACACAAGACCTTTGGAACGTCCCTTCCCATAAATTACTTCAAATGAATTATTGACAGTGTACATTAGCAGCCACACCCTAGACAATATCATTAAACTTTACGAGGGTTTGAATGAACAGCTGCATCTTATTTTTTCATCTTCACATGTTCAGTTTTTACACTGGTTCTCTCCAGGCTGTTCACTAGGCAAGTAACATTATTTTTTTATTCAACCACAGGGCAAACTGCCATTACTTGCTTGAAAAATTGTACCTCTGTTTATAGTGAAGTATTAACAGTATTTCTTTAAAGCTAGCTTACTTTGGCCTTACAGGTAAGGTGTTGGGGGGAAACTTGCTCTCACAATAATTTAGAAAACCAGTTTATTTCAGAGTTATGGTTACAGCTACAGTGCTAATGACTCATGGCATAGAAATCTTTTGGGTGGCACCTGTGGTGGAGAAAGCTCCCTGCCTTCCTTCTCAAGTTAACATGGGGACTTGTGCATTAAAGGCTCCAGAGGCTGCCCCTACTTAGAGGTTGGAGATGCTTTAAGTTTGGGCAATTTTAGTCTGATGGGAATATGGTGTTGAGGCTGGGTTTTGCTTACATGCAAGCTGACACAACCCAAGGAGAGTTGGTACCTGGGGTCTGATAGGACTTACAGGGCTTTCCATATAGGGCCTAAGGTAGGCAAGGTCTTCTGCAAGGGGCTTGGAAGGAGTCCTATATCCCGCAGCCACAGCTGGCTGAACAAAAGACCAGTGAGGACAAATGTAACATCAGATTTTCCTGTAATGCAAAATGTGAGGATGTTAACCTGAATTCAAATGCCTGTGGACCGATCACTGGATGAAGTTGTCATGGCAGATGTACCTGGAGCAGCTGTGTAGCAGCCACACTGGGGCATCGGCCAGGCTCTTAACCTCTCCCATCTTTCAAACCAAGAGACAGAGCCTGGCGGTTCCTTCACATCTCAAAACAGCTTCACAGCAGGGGGGATATGCCTGTGCTCCTCATTCTGGTCCCCTCCTTCTTCTTGAAGAGACTTGAATTAAGGCTTTCCAAACCAGAGGCTGGATCAAAAAAAGGGTGTTGATTCACTTGAGAGTGAGCCTGATGGAAAGGGAGAGGTGGTGGCACAAGCCATCTGCATCCAGTGCTAGGGCACTCTTAGTTGGCATTTCCTAAACTGTCTTGCACATTTGTTGTTTGTTTCTGACTTGTACAAAGGAGCAGCATCCAAGTGTGTTTTGTAAATTGACAAATGACAAGAAATTAGGTGGCTGCTTTTCTGATTTCTCTTCCTGATAAGCAAAGCCTCCCCTTCCCCCTGCTGCTCAGCATAAGTAAACAATATTCCCTGGGCCAAAATTTAGCTTTCCTCTAGCTCTTCATAACATTTAGCTCACGGCAGTTAATGCCATTAGTCAAAGATCTCCAATTTAAGTGTCATAAAATACTAATTATAATAAGGCGCTTGATGGTCTCCCCAGGTGTACCAGCTCAGGATGTGCTGAAGTCCTACTGGGCAGGAGTTAGCGGGACAGAACGAGAAAGGTGTTTTGTCATGCTGTTGAGGAGGTTAATTAGAAAACTTCTTACATTATTGGTGAATCTAATTAATTTCATTACTTTAGAAGAGAGTCCTGATTACATCTGGAAAATAGCTAATAACCCCAATAGCAAATTATGAGTAATTTGATGCAAGACCACTCAAGTTTATGGTTACATGGCAACAACGCATTTTGCTGACTTTTGAGTAAGAGTAATGACTAAGACCTGGGCAGAAAGAGCAACACAGAATATCCATGGGGTGCCTTGTTTTGGTTTCCTGGGAGGAAGTCCTGATGATTTCAGAGAGTAAAAGGATGTTGCCATGGAAGGAGACTTACTGGTTTTTCCCTGTTTCCACAAAGAGAGTTATATCTGGAGATCACCTTCCCAAGGATACTATTTTTCAATGTTTACTTGCTTGCCCTGAGTTTAAACTCTACTGCACAGTACTAATGGGCTGCATTCTTTATTCTCTCTGTGGGTTATAAATAAATAGTTCTTGTCAGAGACGTTATGCAAATAGCCTTACATCAACTCAAAGTTAGTGTGGCTTTCAGCCACCCCTCTACACCTGCCCTTTGTGAAGATGTATTTCAAAAACCATTTTCCTGCCAGCTGCTGAGCTGGTGATAGATGGGATTTCATTACTAAGGCAGATAGATACAAGCTGACATCCTGGTTGAATCGGTTATTGGAGCTGGGGGTTACAGAAAATCCTTAGGGATGCGTGTACAGGCATGTAAAACCACCAAGGAAAAGAGCAATACAGAGAAAGTCTTTATCTTTGTTATTGCTCAGAGCTGTGATAGTTGTCCCAAAGGTTAGGCTGGCTTTGGAACTACTGGCTGAATGTAGGAGAGAAGCCCTCTTGAGCTAAATACATGCCTTTTATTTTATTGTATCTCCTTCCTTAAAACACATCTATGAAACTTTGTGTGTTAACGTAATAAATACACTATTACATCTGGCTTGCTACAGCCTGTTGCTAAGAGTGACTGGGAGGCTGGCAGAGCTTCCAAGGATTCGCCAATGCTGGGAAGTCCCACTGAGGTTTTTGGGGCATTCATCCCCTGAGTTGCCAAGCCCAGTCTGGGTTCTGGCGGAATCTGGCAGGGTGGGGGAGCAGAACCTCCCAGGCAGGTGCTGCCCCGCGCCGCTGGGGCACGCAGCAGGGCGGTGGGCAGAAGGCCTGGGACTCCCCATGTAACTGTGAGGTTGTATATGAGCTTCTAGCTGCCTCGAAAGGTCACACAGGGGCCCTGTAATGA
Organism: Pelecanoides urinatrix; assembly: GCA_013400755.1. Taxonomy (NCBI): domain Eukaryota; kingdom Metazoa; phylum Chordata; class Aves; order Procellariiformes; family Procellariidae; genus Pelecanoides; species Pelecanoides urinatrix. The sequence continues at coordinate 58,985 of VZTQ01002502.1, read as the reverse complement.
AAGGAGGCAAAAAGGAACATGAGATCTTGCCCATGCTGGAGAAGGTTTGCTAGCATAGATTTCCAAGGGACCTCTGTTAAAACAACAGGGGAATTTTTTGTGTAAAGTAGTTCCTTTTGGATGCGTTGGCAATTGCGACTTTTTTGCCAAATGGATCTTGCATCTAGAGCTTTTGCCATTGTAAGCGTGTCAGGCAGGGAATGAAAAAGAAATCATAGCTGCACTGACAGTACCTGTCAACGCCGATGAGGAATGCCTACGATCACACACAGAGATGGGAGATGAGTAAGAGACTTGAGGCCGTGTTCTACTCCACCTATGCAGAGATGCTGAAGAACAATAAAGTGGAGCAGTTTGCTTAGGGAAATCTCTCAGGGCTGTGGGATGTTGGATACATGCCCCTATTCTTTTGGAAAGTAATAGCATTAAGTCATGGAGAAGAGAAAAGAAGACACATACTCCTCTGAAAAATGGCCTATTACGTCTCTGTTTTTTCCCTTTCAGTCCAGGGAAAATATTATGCAATGCAGGTGATGGATGTGTTGCATTTGCAAAATAATGAAAAGTCAGTTCTTGCAAAACTCAAACTCAAGTTGGGTTGTGTAAGAGAACAGACCTGGCTCTGCACACGATCTGATCGTGAATGGAAAGTTGTACATGTGCTTCTGTGTTTCTATAGGTCAGGAGTTTGTAGCAGATTGTGTGCTGCCCCATCAAACTTTCATGCCGTTAGTAGAGTTAGGTGGTGTGAGACAATTTCTGTCAGGAGGCTTTGGCAAGCAGAATGCCTAGCTGCTCCGAGCCTTGCAGCATCAACCTGAATGTTTGTGCAGACAGAATGTTGATCTACAAAATTTGAAGCGTTCAGGTTGCGCACAGACTACATATACTTGGAGTTTTCCATGCCATTTCTCACCAAAATCTGAAAATTCTGATGCTGAAATTCTGCTCGTTATTGCCTCACTGACAGAATTATTTTTTGTTTGCTCTCTCCCTGCAGATACCTAAACAAAAAGCTATTTGTCTTTTAGAAGAGGCTTAAAACCGTTTACCTGAATTATTTTAATTTAAGCCGTTGTAATCAGTTTATGGTTGGGTATAATATTTTTTCTTCCCCATAATTAGACCAGCTTGCAGTCTTATCTTTATGCTATAGTTTAAATCTTGTGAGTAGAATCTCAATAAAAGACAAATGCTGAAACTTTTTATAAGCATTATTACTGTTTGTTGGATATGTAATGTAAGCATTGAACTCTGACAAGGTTCTGTCTGCTACACTATCAAACCCATTTCTGTGGCAAAACTTACAGCACACTGAATATTTACTTGTAATAACTGTCCCATATAAATTGCAGTAATGCCATCTTAAATATGTTCTTTTCAATGCAGAATGGATACAATAGTAGAGCATAGTTTTTTTCATTCAATTTCTAAAAATCTGGCTGTTCTGTACCTACTAGCAAGTACTGAAGTGTTTATAATCATGCTGAGCTGAAGACCTGCTTTCACAACCATAAGATGTTAATGAACGCATCCAAAAGGAGCTGAGATCAGCCTCCATATGGAGGGTTGACTTTCCCTTTCATGTGTAGTCAGTGGAGAATATTTCTATAAACACAGAAGGAAACCAAACATGTAGATGTCTGGGGACAAGGTTCTCAATTTGTGGAAATCACTGCTACCCAGCAGAACTCAGTGAAGCTATGACAGCTCATTCCCTGCAGCAGATCTGCCCTTTGGCTTCTGCAGATGCATGTTTGTGTGGGTAATGTGGGTCAAGCTGAATGTGACCATCCATGCTGACTAATGTCCTTCCATGGGAATAGGACACCACTCTCAAATACTTTTGCAAACTGTGTGCTGCGTAGGAACTGGTTTCTTCCTGGCAATGCAATACAATGATGATGCAGCCTACACTCAGAAAGACTATTCCTTACCAATTATTAAAAGCTCTCAAATTATATCAAATATGGTAAAATCGTTATATCATATATGGTAAAACTCCTATTGCCTGAGAGGAAATATATGGCCAAATTAGAGTACATCTAAAAAGTTCAGCATATATTCTTACAGATAGGAATATCAAATCTGTTCCTACCTTTCTGGGTGTTAGGACTGAAGACCCCAGAAGGTCTCCAGGTCTTGCTGATTCAGATCTCTAATGGGGACTCTATTAAATAGGTTCAGGAAAGATTTCAGTATTCCTGCCTATCTCCACATCTTTGCAAGGTTTTACTGTTACTGGTGGGTTTTTTGCAGCAGATCATTTTGCCAGCAGTGTACACATGGAAATGAATTTGGCCCTAAAAAAACAAGAAGAGAAGAAAAAAAATCCATAGTTGTAAGCCAGAACAACTTACGATGAACTTGTAAAGAAAGACCATTTGCCATCCCTTCTTCAAAACACAGTGTAATTTCTCTGAATTGATTCCTACTCATTTTCTTGTCCCTGGTGGATGTGACATGAAGAAACAGACTCAAACTCAGGGAAGAAAGACTTAGGCAAGGCATTAAAAACAGAGATAGTGAAGCACTTGGGACAGATTGCCTGGAGAGGCTGTGGAATCCCCATTACTAGTGTTTGATGTTTGTCTTATCTCGTCTAAGATAAGATAAGCATTTGTAGGGAATGACAGAGATAGTGATTTTGCCCCAAGAAAAAGAGGAATGGCTGCTTGAAGTCTATTCCAGATTCCTGCCATTCTCCCCTCTCTTTTTCCTGTGATTTATGTTTCCTTGAGGTTTCTGCCTGCCCTGTCCTATTTTCTTAACTGCTTATTATGGAGGACTCACGTATAATTGTTGGGTATCTGAGTGTAATAAGCTGTTTTTCATTTTCTTTGATTTTCCAACTACATTTTGGTTGTTACATATCTGAAATAGCATATGACCTTGTTAAACCACACTTCAGTAAACCATAGTTAGGAACAAAGAATGCAGTTTTGGATTTGGAGTTCGGCAAAGAACAAACCAATCTCATGCTACTGTCCTGCCAAAGAAAGACATGGTATACTTGAGGTGAAGGTCCTCAGAGGCCACTCAGAGGCCAGTGAGCCATCTCCTCAGCCACAGAGTATATGGGTTGGATCATAGGGAAGGTATTAACCACAGGATCATCTGGGTGGTCTTCATCCCTCAGCCTGGCTGATTTGCAGACTATGCAAATCCTCACTCGGCAGATGAGCAAGGGAAAAGACTGAAGAATGCTTCTTTCCATGGCAGGTAAACCACACCTTTCACTCTGCCCTTCAATCGTGTTGCTTGAAGCCAAGCTTCTGTTGAGTCATGAAGCCAAAGCTGTGTTCCCCTGTGATGTTAAAAAGGTAAGACCCATTCTCCAAAAACATTGTTTTGCATGAGACATTAGGATGCCTTTTCCTGAAGAATTTTACAAAATCTCCAGAGTAGAATTTGAGGGTTATTCTCTTTAATCGTGGAATCATAGAATCATAGAATCATTTAGGTTGGAAAAGACCTTTAAGATCATCAAGTCCAACCGTTAACCTAGCACTGCCAAGTCCACCGCTAAACCATGTCCGTAAGTGCCACATCTACAACATCTTTTAAATACCTTCCGGGATGGTGACCCAACTACTTCCCTGGGCAGACTGTTCCAATGCTTGATAACCCTTTTGGTGAAGAAATTTTTCTTAATTTTCCTAATTTTTCCAGTCTAAACCTCCTCTGGTGCAACTTGAGGACATTTCCTCTTGTCCTATCATTTGTCACTTGGGAGAAGAGACCGACACCCACCTCGCTACAACCTCCTTTCAGGTAATTGTAGAAAGTGATAAATTGATCCAGTCTGTCCAGATCCCTCTGTAAAGCCTTCCTATCCTCAAGCAGATCAACACCCCCACCCAACTTTGTGTCATCTGCAAACTTGCTGAGGGTACACTTGATCCCGTTGTCCAGATCATTGATAAAGATATTAAACAGAACTGGCCCCAATACTGAGCCCTGAGGAACACCACTTGTGACTGGCCACCAACTGGATTTAACTCCGTTCACCACAACTCTCTGGGCGCGGCCGTCCAGCCGTTTCTTTACCCAGCAAAGAGTACACCCGTCCAGGCCATGAGCAGCCAGTTTCTCCAGGAGAATGCTGTGGGAAATGGTGTCAAAGGCTTTACTGAAGTCCAGGTAAACAATAGCCACAGCCTTACCCTCATCCACTAAGCGGGTCACCTGGTCATAGAAGGAGATCAGGTTGGTCAAGCAGGACCTGCCTTTCATAAACCCATGCTGACTGGGCCTGATCCCCTGGTTGTCCTGTACGTGCTGCGTGATGGCACTCAAGATGGTCTGCTCCATATCCTTCCACAGCACCGAGGTCAGACTGACAGGCCTGTAGTTTCCCAAATCCTCCTTATGGCTCCTCTTGTAGGTGGGTGTCACATTTGCTAACTTCTAATCAACTGGGACCTCCCCAGTTAGCCAGGACTGCTAATAAAGGATTAATGTGTATATGCGTACACATATGGGAATATGCCCATGGGTAAGTAAGCCTACAAGCCAGGGATGGGTACTGCGGCTCTTACGCAGGTAGTTCCCTGACTTTTTTTTGAATATTTGCCACAGATAAAGCAAGAAGGCCTCAGGAGGACTTATAAATCTTGACCTCACGTTACCGTCTCATAACTTCAAACAACATTACCTCTGAATACAAAACATCTGTCTGTTTTATCCCACTGCAGGCACAAGTGGCAAGTGTCTTTGCTGCAAGCAGAAGAGCGATTAGACCATTACAGGGTTTTTCTTCTCTCAGCAAAGGTTGAATGGGTCAGTCTAAAAAACCTTCAACTACTTGACCGCCCACCCTTTGTGCCTGGAGCACCCATCGATGCTGATGGATACTGGTTTAACAGTATGGGTACCTGGGTTTAAGAGGGCAGATGGCCCTAAGTATTGGATTTCATATCACAAAATTGACCTTAAGAACCAGTTATGGAAATAGTACAAGGATTAAAGTGAAGAGGGAAAAAAAAAAGAGGCTTTGGGGCCATCAAGGTCTATATTTATATCTTGTTGCCATGAAGGAACCAGTGCCTGAAGTTGGTGGTTGAGCAGTTGTATTCACAGAGAGCGAGCGTGAATGTGTGTGTGTGTGGGGGGGCGTTTTTCTGCTACTACAGACCAGGACTCCCCTATAATTAGAGGGGGCAGGTGGTGAGGTCCTGCCACAACCATGCATTCACTCTGGCTTCTCGCTCAAAAATAGGATTTGGGGAAGCGGGGAGGTGTGCGGGGGGACATCGCAGGTTCTTGGTTTTTGCACAAGGCGCACCTAACATGGTAACGCTGAGCATGATTGATATCAGTTTGAAGCAAGCTGGTTTTTTTTTTTTTCTGCCCTTAACCAGACCTGAAAAGCAGTCCCAGGCTGTGGCTTCAGCAACCGGCAGCGTGAGGCCAGCTGAGTTGTGTGGACTCCCACAAAGGGTGTCTTGCTTCCGGCAGATGTCCCAGATACCAAGCCATTCGATCCCACCACAAAAATAGTTGCGTAAAATATTGTGCGTTGGCTCTGGCCTGACAGTGATGGGACTGTTCTGCTTCACTGGGCAGGTGGAAACATCCCGCTGGGGCTGGGGCTTGTGTCCACCTTCTCCCTCCATGGGACAGCGAGGTGCCTCTGTGCGAGAATGAGAAAGAGAAAAGATATGGGGGAGTTTTCCCTTCCCTTTTACAGTCGTGCTTTTAAAAACCGACACGTGTTTTCCTAACCGACTGCTGGCATCTAGCTTTGCTGGCAGGAGAGATGGGAGAGGGTACCCAGCAGGGCTTAAGTCTTCTAAAATATTTTGGGAGTGTTGCTCTGCCTTCAGGAAAATAGGGACCTTCAGCCAAACCCTCAGCTGGTGTCAGCTGAGAGACATCGGTGACCGCTGTAGCGGGAAGCCGATTTACACCTGCTAGGGATCTGGCCCTGGAGAAGAAGCATGAAGGAAGCATGCACAACACAAGATGGTGAGGAGCCTGCACGCTCAGGAGTGTCGTTAGTGTTGAGGCCGCTGTTGGTCTTAACGCCGCTTTCTCTTTTCAGTGTCGTGTGCTTCCCACCAGTGGCCTTTCCCAGCCTTGTCGGGAGCAGAGCTGTGCCGTTGCACAATTTGAAGCTGGTAACCGCTGCTGACCGCTGCATACACATATTTTTCAGAAAATTGTACCATAAAAATCATGCCACAAGTTATCCCAATTCCACAAAACAGTCCCATGTGGATCGGTCAGTGAAATCATGCAAGAATGCTGCTTTTGAAAACAAAATATTCTTAGTTAGAAGAGGCCTTCTGTTTTTTTCTGTGGGTTTCAGAACTGGCTGAAAACTGGCTCAGCCCACCTTGTCCTTCCTCCTGTTTTTATGGGATGTGTCCAGTCAATCTGAGCTGTGAAAGTGGGCCAGGCACCACACCCAGAGAAGCAATAACCTGGTACCGTCATCAGCGAAGTGACTTCTCCTGGGCCGCTGCGTGTGACAAAGCCTGCGCTGCCTGACTTGCAGGCAGAGTGAACCAAGTTAATCCCTCCTGGGGAGTTCAAACGCGTTGCAGCCACACGTGCTGTCCCAAGCCTCTGCCCCCCTCGGCTTGCACCGCTTGAGTAATGCAGGGTGTGCAAAACAGGTGTCAGCTTTTCTGATGCAGGCTGGAAAACATCACTGTTGCTTAAGTCAAATGTAAGTTATTTCACAAGCTGTAAAACAGTGGGAAATGAGCACTTGCGCTCTGTGCTTTTCATGAGCTGTCCTTTCTCAGTTTCTGGTGTCCAGGATGTTGGTAATCCTCTTCAGTGTAGATGCAAGTGTGAGATGCTCTGGCTCCCATCTGCAGCAGCTCATGGTTTTTACAACCTTCCCAGCCTAAAAGGAGGAGTGTTTTGTGGTGCACTGGCAGTTTATTTGTTTGTTTGTTTTAGAAGAATCTCCAACCATAGCACATTTTTCCATTTTCTAGGAGAAGCATTGTAGGTCAAAAGTGGAAGAATGAGAACTGGGAGAAAATATAATAGGTTAATGTCTCCCTAGGTCTGGAAAGCAAGTAAATTGACCGTCAGTACAAAAATAACCGCATAGGATCAGAAGAAAAGTGCATCCACTCACATGTTGTGTCTCTGGCGTGTGCTTAGACCAGAACAAGCACGTGCTCCTAGAGCATCCTCCGGTATAAAACTTCCTGGCTACCCGTCAGACTCAGAGACTTGCCATGCTAGAGGTTGTTGCCTCTCTACCTTCTGTTACACAAAGCATCTCGTGGTGGTGAGTTTCACCATTTCACATTATGAAGACAGAGTGAGGGGCTGTCATTTCTCAGCCTGCTGCAAGAGCACAGAAGCACAGAAAGCATATAAAAACAGCAACCCCACCGTACTGTGTCAGCACCCAGCACTGATGTGAAAATCAGAGATGCCAGGTGGAGTTGGATTTGTCTGTGCCATGGTGCAGCAACATCTAGTACTAAATAAATATTCTTGCTAGCCTCCATCCAGAGTAGAGTGGGAGAGAGGGTTGGTGCTAGGTCCTGGTCTAGCTAGGCAAGTCCCTGACTGCTAGGATATCAGTACTATTGATCAGTTTTATTGCAGCAGTACCTAAAGGTCCTATCTTGGATTTGATCTGCATTTTCAAGATGCTGTAAACATGCAGCAAAAAGACAGCTCAGCTCCTGAGAGCTGGCCCCTGAAATTTGTAGTGAGCAGGAGCAGGTGGGTTCAAGTGTATGCACAAGGCTGTACATAGCCACTACTTTTGCCATTTCTAGATTTGCTGGATGCCTGCGTTGGCAGTGCAGGTTTTGGGAACACCTGTCAGACCACAATCAGAAAAATGAGAAGGAACAGTTGGTTTCTCAGCTCCTTACAATGCCCTCTGCTCCGGGATGGAGCGGAGGACTATGTCCGACACATCTGCCAAATTAATCTCTGCTCTTGGTATGTCTGGAAAGTATTAGTTCAGTCAAAACTGAAACTCTCTTCTTGTCAACAATAGCCACTCAGAAAGGCAACAGAAGTGCATTTCTGCGTGTAAGCCAACACAGGCCTTCCCTGTGGAGGTGTTTAAAGGAGAGCATGCCTGGCTCCCTGTCTTTGCTCTTTGCCTTCACCAAGATGTTTGAAGCCTGAACCATTGCCTGACAGTGAAGAAAGACAGCCTCTTCCTCTGCAAGCTGCAGTGTATTTTGAAATACGTTGTAAATTTCCTTAATAGTGGTAAAAACATAACCCCTATTTTATTTTTTTCATTGATAGTTCAGAATAGGAACAGGTCTGTAGCTTTAAAAGTCTGGTGTCCTAGACCATCCTTACATCTGCTCTGGGACTTTACAACCTGCTGTTAACATAAAAACTTAATTCAATAAACAAGATGCAGAAAAACGAAGCAATCAAGCAGAAAGCTCTAAAACTTAATGTAAATCCTCTTGTGTTGTTTAAGTCTCATTGTGCTCAGTGCTTTTAGCTAGGGTATGTTGTGTAAGTGATTTCTTTGCTTTTATGGAAGGCAAGGTAGAAGAGAAGGTAAAAGTATAGTGCAAGGACAGTGTAATACTAAGACTGCATTTTGTAAAATTGGCCATTGTATTGCTTAGTATCTCAGCAAATAAGGTCAAGCATGTGCTTTTAAATATTTGTTAAGCCATGGTCTTTATGGACTGATATTGAAGAATATTGCTGTTTGATAAAATAAAGCACAGAAATAGCGCTGGTAACTAGTTATTAATTTTCTTTCCTTCTTTTGCTTGAAACTCACTTTTAAAAGCTTGAAATAGAATTCTCTGGTTGAAAAAGGCCTGTGCAGCTGGTCAGAAAAGGACAGAAGATTTGAGCTATCATAGGAAAACGATGGGCCCACATTAGCTATGGTGTAAATGAGAATATCTCAAGACGCTCATTGCATTTGTTCATAAAGGTGCTAAGTGCTAGGTGATGAAGTCTGATTGTCCTATTTGTACTCGATGCATGCCAGCACCTGAGTCTTCTGTGGTCTGAATGACAGCACACAACTGATGGTTTGCAAATACCTTTCTATAAGGATCAAAGCAATTTAGGAGCTTAAGTTATGATAGATATCTAGAGGTATGTTTCTCACAAGCACCTAAAATGTGATCGGACCTATTTTTTTTTTTTAAAAAGCATACAATACACTTGGTTTTTGTATGCAAGTATATTCACCTTAAAAAATGCTTTAACTTAGTATTTCTAGTATCTCCCCCCTTACAGAATGCTTTGACATGTTGTGGAAAAAAATAAGCAGCAACAACTGTGTTTGTACAGTAAGTATGCACAAAGGATCTGTACCTTTTCAGATATACATCTAGATCAGAGTTGAAGAACTACCAAAAGACTTCTGCAGGCAGAAGGATGTTGTTGGAACAGTGTGCAAATGGCTCAACTTGTTGAAACAAGCCAAAACAAGACAATTTATTCCTAGATAATTGCATCAAATCAAGTTTGAGGTAAATGCAATTTTGCCTGTGGAGGGAGATAATATAAATGTAGCTAATATAGAATAGGAAAACAGACTTCAGGAATTAGTTCCTAATATAGCTTCAGTGGAATCAGTAGATGTTACACTGGCAATGAATATGACTCACATTATCATATAGAAATGATATATATATGAATATGACCTTTTCAATATATATGAGAATGACCTTTTTTGATGTTAGTAATCACTTTTAATAATGCAATTATTAAATGCCGTATTTCCTAATGAGTTAGCTAGACTGTTGTAAAAGCTTTTCTCTAAGATTTTTTTGGTAAGTCTTGGGAGAGGTTCAGCAAAGTGGCATACCTGCTTAGTACTCCAGCATTTTCACGTGATGCCATGGGCCATGGTCTGCTTTCACTTATGCCAAGAAAGCCCAATGTAATAGGAAAGCAGGACTCCTGGCCAAGGGGAACACATATTTGTCCTAGATTAATTAATTTGAGAGAGGATGGTTATTCTGTCAATATTCCTATAATAAACAATAGCTTCAAAATACATCTGTAGCATCCCTAAAATTAAGTTTTGTGCTCTGATCAGAATACGTTGACTAGGCTTAGCATGTGGTTTTCCTCTGTGGATGATGTCTTTAAAAGACCTTTTCCTTTTTTTTTTTTTTTGACTGAGGTAATTCTTGAAATAAACTGTGCCAATTGTGGGGGGGGAAAAAAGCTCACAATTTTCATGAAAATAAGCAAACATTGTGTAAAACTGCTCAATCTAAAGCAACATACTTCTTCATAGAGCTCAACATCATGAGGTGTATCTAGACCATCAGAAGATTTCACACTAATTTTACTGTTGAAAGAGAAAAGTGAAGGAATGAGGCATGTGAAGACCAATAATCAAGAGAGAGGGCTCTGCTAGAATCCTCATATGAGAATGGTGCCTGGGGAGCAAAACTTCTTCAGCTGTCTGGCTAAAATCTGTTCCAGCCAACACTGTGATCCAAAAGGCACCCAAGGGGAGAAGAAAGCTGTGGCTGAAACTTGCTAAGAAAACTGGCTTAACCTTCAGGTTATCTGTTTATGTACCTTTTTCAGTCCATGTCCTCCTACATACAGCTTGAGGAGGACATTGAAGTTAAACTATAGGATAACATTTGTGTAATATAAGGAACTGTACAAAGCTCTGAAGGGCAGTGGTGACACAGGCTGTATTTACCGTAAGTCTGTACCAAACACAGAGCACGATCTTGCTTAGTGCCTCCATGAGCTGTCAGACCTGCAGTATGACTGCTAGGCAGGCTAGTACTAGCACTAAGAAAGAAAGAAAAATGTTTAAGTACTCAGAATTTGAAGTGAAGGTAGTGAACATTGGTTATTGTTTCATTTCTGCCTCAGCCCCCTCTAAACACATAAAGATGGTAGAGTGCATGTGAAGTTTCTCCTAAGGAGATAATAATGGATATGAAGCGTGAAAGAAGTGCAGCCTGATGGTGCCTCACGCTCGCTGTAATCACCCTTCCTCCCCGCACGGCTGCTCCGCGCAGCCCAGCTTTTGGGCTCTGTTTACCTCCTCCTCAGCCTTGCTGTGTCCAAAGTGGCCACAGGAGCTGCAGAGCATCACATCTAGGGCAGCCAAGGGAGGCAGGGGTCCACAGCCACAGTGGCAACCTGCTCCGGCTGTGTGTGCAGCAGGTATTTTCCCACGTGGTTCCTGGGCATCAGTGCTGTGTCTTTCGGGGCCTGTCCTCCACCATCCATCCCATCACTGCTGGGGGACACCTCGGCTCCTCCCGCACCAGCGCAGCCTGCCATGTGGAAAGCCCGGCTCAGACAGGACAGGGCATCTCCCATTGCAACGACCACGAAACATCACCCACCATGGACAAATTCCCATGAGAAGGACCATCCCATGGGTGTTGTCCTAAAGCACGTCTGGACAGATGCAAATTCAGACTGGCCACAGGTCAAAGAAGAAATCATCAACTCTTCCTGTGCTCAGCCTCTGAAATAAGAGGCAGGTGATATCCATAGATAGAGAGGGAATCTGTTTTTTTGTAATTATTCATTTTTACTAGAGGGATATGCTCAGTAAGGTCAGTGGTTCAGCACAGGGGTAAGGGTGGATAATTTCTTGGCTTATTTCTGTGGACTCACTGTGGGGTCTGCAGCTCACCAGAGACCCCAGGATAACGCAGAAACATAGTTTTCCACATGTTGGTCTTCAAGTAAAGGACAAGACCCTTGAGTTCACGTCGGCTAGACTGAGGCATACAGGTCACTTCAGTGCAGGATTATTAAACTTGTCCTAATTTACTCCTTTGAACAACTGCTTGATCTACATGTCCATGAAAGGTTTCCTGATTGTGTATGTGTGTGTGCATGCCTGACATAAATAAAAGATGCACTGAAGAATTGAAGATATTGAAAAGAAATCCCATAAAATATTTTTACACAGAACAGCTGCATGTCTGGTCTCTTTAGCTTTATGATAATTTCTGACAAGTAGCTTCAAATTTCTCAGCGCAAGATTCTTGTTCTTGCAGCTATTCTGTAAAACTTCTCTTCTAAGCCCAGACACCAACATGTCGCTCTCTTTTCTCCTCTTTCCCCCTACATCTGCATCAGACAGATTATATTTGTTCAGCAAGACAGCTGAAGTCACTGTCTTTCAAACTTGTGCTATGTATGACATTCTCCTACTTGACTCTCATTTTTAATAAAACTTTGTTCTTCATCTACTTGAAGACCAGGAAAGGGACAATTTGGCTGCAAAAGGACATGCTCTGGGATCAAATGGCGAGGATCTTGTGGAATGGGTACAGCTCCACATCTGAGTTTTGATTCACCTTCATCCTTCATCATTTGGGATTTTCTAGGTCTAGCAGTAATCCGAGCAGCTCATTTTGACAGATTTAGAGTGTTTCATACAGTAATTGGAATTTCACTGCTTTAATGTCTTCATTCAAACAGTTTCTCTGATCATGGAACTGAAAGGGAAGTCTTAAGCTATACATAGCTTTATGCGAAAAAAAGGAGGTTTATGTGATTATGGTAATAGTTCATAAAATCTAGCAGACAAAGAATAATTTAAAATTCATTTATTCATAACAGCAGAAGTTGATATTCTTCTTGCCTACAAAAGAGTTTCAGACATTAATTTTTTCTTCCGTATTTCTGCTATTCTGCAGAGCTAGTTTGGATTGCTTCAGTATTACAGATGCCCTAACTTCTTTTTTTGTCCTTTTTAGTCTCTTCAAAATACTGTTTTTCCTTAAATAAATAATGCTGATTCCATGAAGATGGTATCAAAGCTGTCTTCCATCTTTCCTGCAGATTTATGTAAGTATTTGAACAAAACACTGAATTCTGGCCTCTATTTGCAGCTAAGCATTTTACTGATAGAGAATAAATCACTTCCCTACAACTGAAGATTTAAGATTTAAGCAACTTAGCATATCCTTTCATAATTTGAGAATTTCTTGTTAGTGGTGCATTTGCCTTGGGGACAGGGGAATAGTGTGTGTGCATGTCTGTTTATATATGTTATTTATATTATTTCAGTAGAATACTACTTTTTTTTTTCTTTTCTTTTTTCCCCCCCCCGATGATCCTCTTCTATTTTTTCAGCGTCTATCTTATCTAAGATGGTTCAAACCTCCCTAAATATAATTTTAAACTGAACTCATAAAAGGCTGGCAACAGCTTCAAATACTTAACTAGTTAGTTGGGATGAAATTGTGTACTCCCTTGGCCTGACTTTGTCGAAAGCCTTGCAGTTGAAAGCAGAAAAAATTTGGCATGTAGTCATGAGAGAATTGAAGAGTGAAGACCATAGGCACAGTGATTCAGATTAATCTCTGTATTAACTTCTCTGAAGCAATACATCTGGAACATATGAAAACAATTTTGCTGTATGAGCTGTCAGTAACGTGTTATCATTCTAGAGAGTGGCTGTTTAAAGCCCTGTCCTCCAGGTTAAATGAATTTAGCAACAGCGAACTGACAGATCACAGGAGATGCTTTTCCTTAGAGGTGTCTGTGGGGGGAATCTGCAGCTTTTGGTATTAGGCCCAATGCCTTTTCCTGTTTTTATTGGGGATCTGAAAATACAGGAAAAATTGCTGTTAATAAAATTTGTGGATGACAACAGAAACAGAGATCTGCTAGAGAAACAGGAGAGAGGGCAGGAAATTTCAGAAGAACAGCAATCTGGCCATTAGTTTTTTCTTAATAAGGCGTGTTGGCTAATAAGAATCCCTGACCATACATGCCTCTGTGTGTGTGCGCGCGCACACACAAAGATGGAAATAATGTAATTCTTTTCTTTGTTAAACGTTGGTGACCTCTGGTGAGCTTCTTGCATGCTCACTCCACCTGCGAGGTGCATAGCTGGAGAGGGGGCTTTGTCCTTTGGGTCAGACGGGGGTTGGATGAGACCACCCGTTCGGGCCATCCAGATCCACAGGATCCCCACCTTCCCTGGCAACCTCTGAAGTTTTGGAAACTTGGCTGATTTGAGCGGGTTTTGTTTACAGCTTTGTTGAGTTTATGGCTGGGGAGCATTGCCCCAAGAGCTTTAAGGGAAGTGACCTTTTGGTTTGTTCATTGTCACATGCAGACTGTGAGGAGCAGAAACAAATAAGCTGTTGGCATCACAGAACCGATCTGAAGTGGTTTTGAGTTACAGGCCAAAAAAAAAAAAGAGGTGAACTCCTGACCTTGAAATTTATGGGCACTTGGCTACTCACTCTAAGAGAGTATTGCCTTCTTTCTGGATCCTTCAGCTTCACCTAATCACCTAAAGCTAGGTATACATATTTCAGTTTAAAAAAAAGTCATATGCTATAACTAAAAGGGGAAAAAAAGTTCAGTGCCAAAAATACACTCTGCCACAGAAAAGAGACACCTTTCAGAATACAAGAAGAATCCTCACCAATAACATGCACATCTGCCCCGCACATCATCGGTTGTGTGATGACAGCTAGTGCCTCATTTCTTCCCTGCTTTCCTTGCACAGGCAGTGAGACTGGCATTCCTGCTGAGGCAACCCCAAAACAGCCTGCCTGCAACAAGGAAAGAGGAAACTATTCATTGGGGTGATCAGCACTTGTCTAAAAGGCAGAAACAGCACTGCTACCAATTGTTTGTCTGAGGTTTACACTGGCATTGTTAGTCTCTGCCCCTGGCCCATCAGCAGCAAGTGGTTCTGCAGAACTGGTGTGCTGCACGGCTGTGCCAGGGCTGTGACGTTCTTGTCACCCCAGCAGGGCAGGATGCCAGGCCTTGTTCCCCAACAGTGGTGGGAGGCAGCACCGGATGCTTTTTTGGCATTTCACCCTTGCCTGGACCACCCCCCTACAGAAGCCTCTCAAAGCTGACAGCTGTCCAGTGCCCTTCGCACAAGACCTGCCAAGGGGCAAACGAATTTCTCTGGGTGGCAATGTAATTGGTGGAGAATCATGGTCAGGAAGACCATGCAGAAGTGCAGGAGTGGTGAGCATGCAGCAGTATCTGCAGGGTTTTCCTCCAGGAATGGGTAGAGCTTGGTCAAACTCACCCTGCTGCTGTGGGCTTGCTGCGACCAACAGCAAGACTGGAAAGTACATGCCTGTTAATTAGCGGTGAGAATAAAATATTTCTGAAACAAGGCATATTTATACATGGTTCCATGTTGCTAAGCACAGCTTAAGGAAAATAAATAAACCAACTAATGAAGGCACATTAATTTAATCTTACATGGGCCACAAAGATGAAATGCCTTTTTAACAGGGCTCTGTCACAGTGCCCCTACAAACACGGTACGACTGCCAGGGTGCAAGCTGAGCCTTATTGATGGCTTGAACTTCCCAGATCCAATTTCCAGCTACTTTAAGTTTGTTAGTTTATGACCAGAAAACCGTGTTTCTCAAAGGTTTTTCACAGGTGATATGTGTTTTGTCTCTCCCCCTTCCCACCCCACCCCACTTTTTGGAGTTATTGATTTCCCGGTGACCCCCAAAGGTGTGTGGGCACAGCCCCTAGCCAGGGCACGAGCACACTGGCAGCAGATCAGCTCCTCGAGGAAGGAGGAGGAAGGACTGGCTGCATTTACCAGCTGGTTATAGGAAAAAGCAGCCCCTTCCCTTTGGAGTACATGTCCCAGTACGGATGACATTTCCAATGTGTGATGCCTACATTGGCTGAAGAGTATGCAGTATTTGTTTTTTTATCCCACAGCAGGCCAAAGGTCCAATAACCCTCCCCAGGGGGTTTGGACCACCACATCTCTGGCGGCACAGGGCTGTCCCTTCCTTCCTCTTGTCCCCTCCCCCCCAACCCCCGCCCTGGGGTGGGCATTCCGAGGATTATGACATGCTGACCTAACAACCAGCCAGCGAGGGGTGGCTCTGAGTGCCCACTGCCTCCAGGACAGCAGGGAAAGTGACAGCACCAGCACCAGTGCCATCACCATCAACACCGGATCACGCAGGTGAGCTGGGTCCACACCTCCCAGGGAGGGAGGGAAGGGTCCTGGGAGGGTCTGCAGCAAGGACACCCGGACCCCCCTGCTGCCCCCTTCATCCTCGCAGCCTCCCTGGTACAAGCTTGCCCGATTTTTGCTCTAAAGAGGTGCAGACCCACACAAGATTTATGTTAAATGGCAGTCTGCAAAAAACCTTGAGACCCAGAGCCCCTGGGTGAAGCACAAGGTTGTAGGAGAAACTGGATATTTCAAAGGGGTTCGAGGGTGTCTCACAAGCAGCAGGAATCGGCTGCTCAAGTCGTGGTGGACTGACTACAATCCGAGCGATGGCTTTTATGTTCTCAGAGATCCTTGATACATGATTGCAGTGGTCTAAGTTGATCAGTAGTGGAAAATTTACTGGTGTCAGGAGGAGGACAACCTAATTCAGGGAGCAATTCAGGGGATGAAGCATGATGGGGAAAGATGGGGACAACTCCTTGGTGACTACTTGCAAGAATGTCTGTGAGATTTAGGGACTTACCTGGGGCCTGGAAGACAATCTGGACTCTTTATCATCAAATAACAGGCAAAGCATAAATCAGCTTACAAATGCAGGCATTTGTTATTGAGACAGTCTAACTGAAACTTGTATTTCAAAAAGGTTCAGAAGCTTTCTTCTTTCACATGCAGCGTTCATTACTTCACCCCAGAGCCCCACCTCCACCCCTCCTTTGCCTTGCCTTGGGTCCCAACCCATCCCTGCCCAAATCCTGCCTGGATCCCAGGTGCTCTGTGTCAATACCTATGTGGTCATTGTAGTTGTCCCATGGTGGAGAGATACCTGTGGGTGGTGACCCTTGCTCTGCTGGAGACGAGGTGCATGGGACATGAATGTGTGTCCAGCAGCTGCAGATGGTCTTCAACTTCTTCCCTGCCAACATCTTTTCTCCACAGCAGCAAGATGTCTGAGGTAGAAAATGCTTTCCGTAAATTTGCGGTATATGGTGACACATCTGCCAGTGGCAATGACATGACGGGGAAAAACTTCTCCAAGATGTGCAAAGAGTGTGGAGTGATGGATGGGAAAGCTGTGACCAGCACTGACATTGACATCGTATTCAACAAAGTCAAGTGAGTGTCGCGGGGAGGCACGGTGGTCAGCACAGCCGGGCGGGAGGCAGGCAGGCTCTCGTGCGAGGGGCAGCCCTGGGGGTTTCCATCCCGCTGTCACCCAGCAGCGAGGTAACTTTCGTCTTGGTCTGCCCTCACCACAGGACCAAGGGTGCCCGCACCATCACCTTTGCCCAGTTCCAGCAGGCCATGAAGGAGCTCTGTGGCAAGCGCTTCAAGGGCACATCACCAGAGGAAGCGCTGCAGGCTGTGTATGGCCTCATTGAGGGGAAGGAGCCCGGCAACGTGGGTGCCACAGTGAGTATGCGTTTCCTCACCTGCTGTGCACTGGGAGCTCCCACGGGACCATTCTTCCCTGCTGTAGGGATGTGTGCTGTCCTTGCATGTAGGGAAGAGTTTGGTTGTGAGCTGTTTCCTAATGCTGGCTGCCTCTTGCTGGCCTCCTTTTTTGCAGAAAGCCACCAAGGTTGGTGGGGTCGAGAGGCTGACAGACACTAGCAAATACACCGGCAGCCACAAAGAGCGTTTTGATGAGAGTGGCAAAGGGAAGGGTCTTGCTGGCCGTGAGGATGTGGCAGACAGCAGTGGCTACGTTGGAGCCTACAAGGGAGCTGGCACATACGACAAGACGCACTAGGACTGATACGACTTAAGGAAACAAGGACTTTTCCCCTATAACATGGGAGGAGAGGCAAATAAACATCTCATGCAACCAGCCTTCTGTGTCTGTGCACCCCAAATCTGACAGGGTGGGAATGCATGGGGTGGGCACTGGATGACTCCAAAGAGTGCTGCAAGGTTTCCCGTCTGACCACGGTTTGATTGCTGTGTGATGGGGTTAAGTCCAAGCACAAGCTAGCCTTCTGGAGGCAATTCTATGGGCAGCTAGTCCACTGCTTTGCATTTCCAATCAAGTGAACAGTAGGTTGTCTCTGAATAGTCACTTGTTATTTTTATTCTCCCCTCCCAACACACTTTTTCACTTGGGGAGCAGCATGTGCATGTTTTTATATAGCTACACCGGGTTACATTTGAATTGATGGTTTCTGGTGGCAGGCAGCCCATCAGTGGTGCCTTACCACACCTTGAAGAGCACTCTTGCCCTTGAAGGGCATAGGATGCAATATGTACCACATGTGGAGAGGAAAGGGGTACCAATAGCACCAGTTCCTGCTTTTTGCTTTTTCCTTCCCCCAGGTTAAACCCTCTCACCCATTCCTAGCACTTGGCATGGCGACTCGTTACTGTTTCCCCAGACTTCAGGATGCTGGTAGCTGAGGAAGAGTTTGTGAGCCTGAGGAGAGCAAATAAAGATCTGTGGTGTGGGAGGATCAGGAAGGAGGGAAGGCCTATGTGGAGCATAGCAGGTCCTCTGTACTGAGAAGGACGGTTTGCAAGCTCTGCCTGCACCCAAGTCCCTTCCCTCGTCTCTCTTTCCCCCTCTGCCTCCCAGCCCCACTGCTGTGGTTGCTTACGAGATCTCTAGTGCTGACAAGACCTAAAATGACACGTGTGCTTGTTCTTTCCCTCTGGCATTTTGGCAGACTGGTAGGACTAGCATGTCCCATGTCCCTGCTGTTGGATCTGCGGCTGTGTGGCCAGTTTTGGGGTGCCCCGTCTGGGCACCCGTTCAGGACACACTGCTGGGCAGCAGAGGGCTGTGGGGGGCTCCTTGGATGCGTGACCGGCTCTCAGCTCACCGGGGCTGCCTTCCCTGCTGAGCACTTTCAGCCTCCTGGATTTAGCATAACTGAGCTTTTAGGGATAGCAGAAACAGCACCTTTGGGACAGTTTCCCCTGACATTATGGAGAATTACTTAGCTGTACTATTCCAGTCCTACAAGCCCTCATCATGGGCCATGACATGGGTGCTCAAGGCACAACACTTGCTCAGAGCACACTGTTCTTTGCCCCATCGCACTCACAAATGTCCTCCTTGCTGTCCTAACCCCAGATAACATAGCAGTTGGGTGGATCTAGGAATTAACAAATCCCACTCACTCACTCGCTCTCTCTTACGCTGTGCTTACATACTGATGACCTTTTAAGCTACTTTAAAAATGATCCATTGTGCCCCTAGGTCACTCATGTGTGTAAAGTGTTTTGGTGATTCTGGAATAGGTGACAGAAAGTCCTACAGAAAAGCGAGCAGGTGCATCGGGCATAATTGACAGGGTCTTGGTAGCTGGGGACTGCAGGGGTGACTTGGGAGGAGGAGATCACAGACCACCCTGTGCTGGCCCACGGCCTGAGCAGGACTGGAGCAAAGAGATGCCACCAGCAAGTGCTGGAGCAAAGAAACCCCCTGAGCAGGGGCAGGCATACAGAAGACACTGGAGGAGGACTCTAGAGGGACTGCGGCTGGTGGAGAAGGCCACACCAGAGCAGTGCAGTGAGAAACAAGGACCAGCAAAAGAAGACCCAGCGGCTGACCCCAATCCCCTGTGCTGTCCATGGCCTCCTTGAAGGCACTGAGGGGATGGGAGATCAGGAAAGGGGGAAGGAGAGTTGTCTGGGGGGAAGCTGATGTATTTCCTCTAAGTGTTTGTTTAATTGCTTGTCTTTCTTTCTCAATACCAGAATTGATAATTTAAAGTTTATGTTAGTTGGCAAGAAAATAAACTGTGAAATGCAGACTCAAGACTGCTTCTTTGCGCAAGACACTAGGAATGGGATATATTAAGAGGAAAAGAATAGCACTGGAACATATGTTAAAAAAATAGGTCTTATGTCTGCTTTTTTCATTTTTTTCATAACTCAGATCTTTAAAACACATACTCAAGGTGGCTGTCCTCAGCAATGCTGTCTTGGTACATCATGTCCTGTACAACAGTTTAAGCAAAGTACCTGTAAATTAAGAGACGACAGAATGTTGTACAAAAAAGAAAAGCTAATGCACTCAGTAAAACAATGACAGAACATTCTCACATAGCTCTGCTTTTGGTGGCATAGCGTTCCTTATTTAAATACTGTCAGCAGGTAATTGCAACAAATATTAATGTTTCAGAGCTATGATTGCTATTTCTGACGCTTTCTCTTATTCGTTCCTGTCCNGCCAGGTTAAACCACGACAGTTCCTGAAATGGTTCTACTCATCCTGTTGCTCTTGAGATGCTCCTGCAAAAACATGGCTGAGGCTGCAGGACTGTATGACGATGCCCCTGGACTTTTAAAACTATTTTCAGTGCTTTGGTGTATAAGTCATAGTCCCCTGGTCTTCCCAGGGTGAAGGGCTGATTGATTTCTTCCCCACAACACAGCACTATGTGGGGAGCATAGCTGGTGCGTGTTGGAGTGTAATCAAAGACATGGGTTTGAGGTGCTCCCAGTATTTTCCACACCCCCTTACCCCCAAGCACTTATTAAAGCATGATGGGTAGTAATCAGCAGGGTCCTGCTGATGCTTGGTGGCCAAGTAGAAACGAGTACCGGCTTCATGGGCCCAGTAGTGTACTACTACCAAATAATGCAGTTTTCAGGCAAAAGATGTAGGTACCAGCCGTCTCACAGCTGTATCAGTGTCCAGGTTTGGTGTGGCATCTGATGCCTCCATTCCTTCTAGCTGCCCTTCAAGCACCTTGGGACCTTTTCATTTTGGGGGAAAGGAAGACAAGCACTGCCCTCAATAAACACGCAAACCTTGAGTGTATTTCTTTGTTCAGGCCTCAGCTTCCTTGTAATTAAATGACTCAAGAAATTGCCCACATACAGTTCTGCAAACAAACACAGGAATGCGTTGTATTATTAGTTTCTTTTCTTTTTTTTAATGTATATATAGCTGTCATGGAAAAAGCTGTGGGAGCTTTGGAAACAGAGCTTTGTACTTGTACTTGTGTAGTATGAGCTCTGGTTTGCATTAGTTCGGGTACAATGTGACACTGGAGGGTGAATTTCTGAGACATGATTCAATCTGTACTTCATCCTGTAATCTAACTTGTGTAGCACTCCAGCACCAACAAGAATCACTGCTTGTCCCACCTATTCCTTATAAGTAGAAACCACAAAAAGATGAGGAATGCCATGCTCACTCCCTATGGCAGCTACAGAGTGGACAGATAAAAAGGAAGTCATGGTTGACTGAAGAGTTTAAAAATAGTACCTGATTACTGCATGCCCCTGGGGAAGCAATAATACCAGTGGATATAAGATTTTAAAATATCCAAGAACATGCATGTATCAATGACAGAGTCAACAACACATTTGCAAAAGAAAAAAAAAAAAAGTTTATGCTCTAGCGCATTGGGAGCCTGCAAAAATTGAGGTGGCTCCCCAGTGCAAGGTGTGTGTGCGGGGTCCTGTTACACTGTGGCCATCTGATAATAAATATCTGTACCATTTTGAATTTGCTCTCTTAAAGAGCCCATATCATCTAGAAGACCAGCCATACTGGGAGAAAAAGGTTAGGAGCCTTCCTCTCGGCAGTGGCTGAAGTTTATTGTGCATCACTTCTCCGCACTGTACTTTGACAGTTAGAGGGAGTGTGAGGGCTTTGGGAGGGGGCTGGCTGCTGGTTCTCCTCTTGTCATTTAAGCACGTGTTTGCATAGTAGTCAGAATAACGAGGCCCGTGGAAGCTGCTAGAAGAGAAACGTAGCTGCACACATATAAATGGCCCAGTTTGGGGGATTTACTGGCAACAGTGGAAATCTTGCTGAAACAAAATGACATTGATAATCTAGGTGTTTATAACCAGCTATGGCTAAGATTTGTCATTACTGTGGAAAAATAGGGAAGCATTGGCTCCAAATTATATATCTGTTGGGAAAAAGAAACATCAAACCGAGCCAAACAGCCAATTTACAACTACTCCAAAGCAGAGTGGAAAAAATACCCCTAAGTCCCGCTCTTTGCCAAGCTCAGTGAGCTTGTTTCTCTGGTGTGTCTCTTGATGTAACCCTCCACCCACCCCCCCGGCCCCGCGAGGTTCACTTCCATGCATTTTCTTTGCTATCTTCTAGAAATACGACTCAAGACCAACATCAGCAATTCTTTGCCAGCCAGTCATTGCTTCAGGGTACTGATATACCAGTCAGATAGAAATCCCATTGATGAAACATCGATGAAATCTACACACAAATTAGAACAAGATCTGAAGATAGGGCTACAGAGGCTGCATAGTAAGAATTGAGGCAGTAGGACAGGGCGTTCTCGAACACAGATAGGAAAAAATGTCGAGAAACTACACCCTCGTGTGTGCCCATGTGTGTATAACGTTTTTAAAGCAAAGTCTTCAAACTGCAAGAGACAGCTATAAAAGGCCTCTGCTACCTGTTCTGCCACTCAGGCATGCAGTTACAGTCTTGGCACTCTTGCTGCTGCTGAAACTAGCACAATTGCACCTTCACAGAGCAGGAAGAACAGATGTTGATGTCAATGCAGGCACTGGCTGGTGGCAGTGCTGCCGGACAGACAAGTGAGTATCCATGCAAAGCAACGTGCTGCAGCGTGGGCTGATGGCTCACACTATTTTCTGTGGTATTGAACCCTTCTTTGCAAAGTTGTTTCTATTTTTTTTTGTTGCAGGTTGTATTTCTAACGTAACAGAGGCATGGGGAGCCCAGCACCCAGCTTACCGACCCACCGTCGCACGGGGCCTACCGGGTAGGCAGCTGTGGCTGCACTCGCTTGGCAGTGAGACTCCTCCACAAGCACTTCGTTATAGCTAAGCAAGGCCTGGACCTAACAGGCTTTTACCCTGACAGTTCAAGGCATTTGTCATGGTAGACAGATGTGGGAAGTTAATGATCTATGCACGTTTATACTGGACTGGTCATCCAGGTGCTGTTCACATTCAAAGATATGAATTTTTTCCTCTGCTTCTCTGGTTGTTGAGAAATGTGCACATCTCCACCGCCTCGGGGAAGTAGTGGTTACACTCGGTGCAGAGTTAATTATATGCCAAGGAACCCAGTGGGTATTCACCTCAATTAACACATATATAACAGAAGAGAAAAAATTCCCATTTGGAGATCGATGCACAGTGCTAGCTCGGCTTCAGAGAGCTCTAGGTTGTTGGAGGACTGTTGTTTTCAGTCAGGTTTGTGCTACATCTCTCTGCATGTTGTTTCACAGGAAACCATGGTGTAATACAAGCCTGAAGGAAGACGTGTATGCCATAGGCCTGCCTCTTTTTTCCAGCACTATTAATCAACCTAACGGGAGACTATTTCTTTCCCTACACATTTTGTCTTTCTGATAGTCGTTGCAGGCTCCACCCTCATTCCTCCCCTCCTTTTGCAGCCATGAACCTTGACAGGCTACCTGGCTGTCCCAGCAAAGCTGTTTGCCTCTCAGCCCGCAGCTGCCTGTGGTTACTGCAGGAGGCATTCGGCTGTTGAGTCTTCCCCATCGGCTCTACAACCACTCCCCGCTACCACCAGGCGCGCAAGTCGCCCCGGCAGGGAGAGTCAGGGCCCAAATGAGGTTGTGCCACTGTCTCGCGTCGCACCATGGCGCGTAGCGCTGGGACACGCTGCTGGGGAGTGGCAATACTGACTCTGGAAGTGGCTCTTTTCCATCTGAGTCTGGGATTGCTGTAAGACCAATATTGTTTTTCTTCACTGCTGTTTTTCTTCACTGTCAAAAATCAGATGGTGCATTTTTTCTCTCTCTCTTTTTCTTCTTTTTCTGCATGACTTAGAGGCTTTCTGATCTCCCTAAACTTAGGGCTGGTAATTACAATTGCTGGCTTAATATTCCCGTGTACTATTCAACCCAGATGCCACCCTCCCTCCCTTCTAAGCACGTGTGGGACATACTCTGTATCTTTCTGCCTGCAATCCCCCGCTGCTGGTATCACTTAAAAGCAAGGGAACACAGAGTCTCAGAAGTCTTCGTTAATCATCCACAGCTAACCATTCACGATATAAATCATTCATGATTTGTCCTCACATGGAACTTTGCTTCACAGCAAGCAGCAAACGGACGAACAAGTTCCTCCGTACCAGACGGGCACCGCAACAGCCGGGGCAGGAGGGAGAGTGCCAGAAGTGCTGGGGCAAGTGCACCAGCCCAACAGCGCTCGAGCATTGCCACCGTCCCGCAGGGCCGGGCCACCCGGCCGCCCCCCACAACCCGCCTGCACCGGCCGCTCTCTGGCACGCTCCTCATCAAACCCGTAGTTCTGACTGTGATGATTTCAGGTGTGAAAATTATGGGTACTTTTCACTGTCTGGTTAAAAGTCTCCTTTTTGCAGAGTGTGGAGATCATGCTGGGGTTTTTAAGAAGTATGGGTGGGTCTTTACGGGAGAAGGTGCACGGCCTCCTGTGCTTTGAAAAAACTTCATGATCTTGTAGATTCGAGCCCTAACCAAAGCTGTAATTACACTGTGTTTTCCTCCACTGAAAACCCCCTTTAATATATTCTCACCTTCTCCTTCTTCTCTGAGTTACTCACACCAGCCTCCCTTCCTCCATGCTGCAGTTTGCAACCCCTTAACTCTGCTGAGCTATTACTTGTGGGGCTACTCTGCCAAACAGCATTTCTGATACGAGTCAATCTAAAAATAAAGACAACCAAATCCAGACAGCCAAAAGACAACAGCCCCTTCATATCTGTTGATGGGGCAGTCCCACAAGTGGGAAGATAAAACAATTAGGTCAGATTTGCTATGCAGGAAAACAACCACAGCAGTACAGTGTAAGTCAGTCCCTGACTGATCCCCCACAAAGGTAAGTACCTGCTTGAAGAGTTGCCTACCTTTCGGCACTTGTTGTTTATTACTCAGATTCACGTTCAGTCCCACCCAGCCTTTGCTTTCCTGAGGGCTTGGGCTTGCAGCAAAAGCTAAATGAAAGACTAAGATCTCTCTGTTGTTATTTCAGAATACCTAGAACAGTTGCCTGCACTTTTGAGGGAGGTGCCATGTGGTACGTGACTGAAATCCTGCATAGCTGATACCTGCAACGCAGAAATCCTTGGATAGCTGATACACTGCACCGAATCCTGACAACTCTCACCCTCCAGATCCAGCCCAGTGTTGTTGAAAAATGGTACCTTGGAAAGGCTTAGGTGTAAAAACAACATGTGTATTTTGGGAGGTTTTTCTGCTAGTCCTGAATAGCTCCAAAAGCAGCCCAGGATTCAGAGGGCTTATCTGTCGTGTCAGGTACCTTTCAGTGTCAATAGGGGAATCTCAATCTTCCACAACAATCACAGTAATTCAGTAAATATCCATGCTCTGCACAGCATCAGCATTTTTTAGAAAGCACTTAAATATTAAAGGATTCTTGTTAAAACAACATATTTTGTAAAACAGTGTCTTTAATTTCAATTTTAAAACCTAATCACAATACTTTATATTCTCATTGTAAACTTTTATTACATAATAGTGAAGTTAAAAACAGTTGAGTAACACCAGAAAGTGACGTTCACTCAGAAGAGGAGGGAAGAAATATTCCTCCGGCTTTGTTGCATCAGATAACACTTTTTAAGATAGATAGATATTTATGTATGTATATATATATCAGGGAAATGGAGTACGGTCGCTCGCTGGCTAGTAGAGATTTGTGCAATTTGTTTGTAACTAATATCCCCATGAATGTACTAATTGCACATGTAGAGCTAACAATTTATCTGCAACAGGATTAAAGTGACAAAACTTCTACATAGAACTACGGCTAACTTCTACACAAGCTTTTCTTGTAGAAAAATGTTTCTTAAAAACAAAACAAAAAATAAATCATCTTCAATATAAGTCACGTTTGGTCACATTTGAAACATGGTCTATTGCACTCAGTATCTTTCAGTAGCATGTGCTTTCTGAAGTGTCTTGTACTGGACACCCAAGATTAAACTACCAAAAATCACCAGGTATTTTTTGAAAAATAGACCATAAACTTAGTAAAAAGAAAAAAAATTACAGTAACTCCTGCATTTTTTAACAGTTATGTCTTTTATGAAAATTATTTCACACTTTCTCACTGTAATTGCCCACAGTTTCTTTGCTAGAGAAAAAAATATCACTGCATCTCTAAGAATACCCTGTTCACACAACAATTAAACACATATGTTCTAATAAGCCATATATCTACCTCTAAATTTTATTCTTTATATTCTTCTCAAATCTCTATATCTAGTAGATGCAATGTATGTAGTCTCCTGAGATATATGTAAATGCCAGTAAAGTAGCTGCTTGTGAGGAATAAGTGATAGAAATTTTGATATCTATAATATTTAAAATGGGATTGGACAATCAAAGCATAAGGGTAAAAAAAAAATCAGAAGTCGATTACATTATTTATTACTACCATTCCTATACTTGCACATTAATGGAGATGCATGGTGCATTACAAAAGAGTGGTAAGACAAATACCTTCTCCTGAGATGCTCACAGGGATTAGTAACAGGACAAATACTAACATTTAGGAGTGGACAAAAGTAAAGTGGATGTCCATATGCCTGTTTTAAAGTATTTGAGCTAGGGGTGAAATTTTTTAGAGGTGATAAGGTGTGGTGAATTCTTACAAATGCTTTTCAAGAAAGGTTTGAAAAAAGATAGAAATGATTGCTGCTCAAAACACAACACAAGGAGCTTTGATATACCCGAAGAGATACATGGAAAAGATATCTCTGGAGAAGGCTGAAACAGCACAGAGAAAGAAAGGTGCTGCTCTGTCACCTTTCACTGTACAGCTGTCTTTTCAAGAATGCAGTGATGGAGTTTATGTTAAAACCCAGAATCATTGTCTTAGGTGCTGATACATTTTGTTCCAAGATGAGAGCAAAACCCTGAGTTCCCAGGTTTCACCAGGAAAAAAATAACTCCCTGAGGGACAGCTGGGCTTCCACATGAGATGAGGAACAAGAGAAGGTGGTCACATTTAAAGGAGATGATGATGTTAGAAATTCACATCTCCCAGTTCCCCTCTGCCTACATTACTACTGAGAAGAATATGATTTGGTTTTAAAGGGGTTTGGTGGTAAAAATCAGACATGCTGTCAGTCACACTGACTGACACGCTTTCACAGTGAATTTCCTTCACAGTGAGAAATGTTTATGCTATTCTTCCTTGGGGAGGGGGAAGGCTGGAACAACTCTTGATGCATTTGAGGGCTAAGAATATTAATAACAAGAATCTAAACCCCAATCTGCATTCAAATGCAAGGGAGAAAGAGGGCTGAAAGACATTAAATAGGTTTTACATGACCACAAAATGTAATGCTAACAAAGCTGTAAATAAAATGAAATGGAATGTATCAAAAGTATAAGCATCTGCTCTGACGTCCTTGCTGCTCACTTTGGGGCCCCTTCACTTTCAACACTCTATTTTGGGGCTGGATATTGCGCAGAAGGCAAGAAAAGGCAACCCTACAGACATAGGGCTTAGCTCTGAGCTTTGCAGGGTGAAAGCGGCAGTACAAAAATCAAAGTCGCTTGGTTTCAGAAACCGAACTGCTTCCCAGAGGGTGCTGGCTGAAGGCAAGGAAGCTGCTGTTCTTTGTGCTCTTAGTGGGAAATGTCGTAATAGTAGTTACGCAATCGCAGCTCGACCGCAACAAATCCTGGTCGGTCATCAACGCTGTGGAAAGATGACAACTATCACTGCCTAGGAAGAAGAAAGTTGTAAAGCTGCATGGGCCTTGTAACGCTTGGGACTTTACCTCAGTGAGGGCTCATTTAAAGCTGCTCACAATATTTTAAGACTACCAAAATGATGCTAGAAATGAATACCAAGTGGCAAATGTCACTACAGAACATCCTGTCAGTGGATTTACTACCATGCCTGTTACTTTGTGGTTGGTGAAGGTTCTACAAGAAAGAAATGGTAAACCAGCTCCATTTCATTTTCTACTTCATTTACTTCAGCAATAATCTAGAGAAAAGAATACTTACAGTGCAATATCTGCCTTATAATGGGTACTACAGTCATACAGAGTGACTTAGCACCACTGAGAGGAGCCTATGCATATACTATATGGCTGCACTTTCCTCTGTATCTGCAACTCCTTGTTGATTTGGGAGAACACAATTAAACTGACAACAAGCCCTTACAATAATACATTACATTTTGAGATAGTTACACTGCCTGACTTGAGCCTTCTTTCTAATTTTTTTTTCTTTTTCTTTCCAATATTAAAGATATTTGAGTACCAACAAAGAAAAAGCAGCATGCTTTATGATATGCTTAATAATCATAACAAAAAATGATCCTTTTCAGTCTAGAACTCTTACAGCATTTTTTGAGTCAAACCAAAAGGCAGAAATTATTTTATGGCTCCACATTCTTTCTAGAGTACTAGGTGTAATAAAACTAACAAATAAGCAAGGTACTTAAAAGCGAAGTACCACAGCTCCTTAAATGGAACCCAGAGACCTTCTTTGGACACATATATTGTGTGGATGGTGAACTGGAAGAATAAGTGACATTACAGTAGACTTTGGGTGCTTTATGGAGACCTTCCTACAGCTAAAAGTAACTTCAACAAAATAGCTTATATCATAAAACATTTTTAATAAATTTTTGCAATATACTAATTAAAAAAGAATATAAAGTAGGCTTTCTTTTTTTTCTTGTCTATATTTCATAATTCTAACTTCTGAATTATTACTGATCAGAAAAAATATTCTGACATATTAGGTATGATCTGAAAAGATGTTTTGCCTCTCATTAATAGGAAGTCAATGTGGAACCCAGTCTGAGTATATTCAGAAATGAGAGAAGAGAAAAATAGGTCAAAACAATTAATTATTGAGGAATGGAATGAATGATTTGGCAATATGACTTTGAAATTTTAGTAAAGAAGTAGTCTTGGAAATGAAAATTAAACAAAATATAATCCAAAATGAAACAAAAATATTTGCTTAATTTTAAACTTTCTTTTCAAAATGCATCAGACTGACCTTTCTGTGGAATGACTTGCTTTTTATGTTACCCTATCTTTTGTATGTAACTGTTCCAGCAAAATCAGCTGTACAAAATCAGCTTCTGGCAGTACACTCAATAACTCAAATAATTTTCACTCGAAAGTGCCACTGACTCCTTAGTTTGGAGCTTGTTTGTAAGCTAAACACCAGATGAAATGACGTATTTTGCAATACGACCCCTCCCTTTCTGGCTATTAACTAAGTAGATTCAAATACACTTCTATTTAAAAAGAGAGAGCACCATATCACACTCACTTGTATGTCCAACACAATTTCATTAGATCATAGACTTCTGTTGGACAGACTTCAGGACGTTCCATCCGTTCTCCTCTTTCAATCATCTGTGCAACTTCACCACCTTTCATTCCCTGGAACAGGGTGACCAGAACAGTCATCCAAGTTGCAAATGATTACAGCACACGTGCTAGTATAAAACAAATACAGGCTTGGAGTTGATTTTTGGACTATCCTTTGACTCATTTGTTGCAACAGATGGGGCGCTAAGGCCTGCTTTGGCCTGCAATAACCCTTTTTAAGTAGGAAAAGGTATTGGTTCAAATCTGCTCTGAATTTTTACAGAAAAAAACCTGCCAGATAGAACTACTCACCTTATATGGTTTTTGCCCATAAGAGAAAGCTTCCCACATTAAAACCCCAAAGCTCCAGACATCACTTCTGCTAGAAAATTTGTAGAAATTCATGCATTCTGGAGCATACCACTTGACTGGCCATTTTCCATGACTTTGTGCCTAAAATGAGTCATAACAGAAAGGAAAAATAGCAGGCTAGAGACAGTGGTAAATAGTAAACAACATCAGAATTCATATAAGCCAAGTTAACTTAGATCCGCACACATTTGTACTAAGGACCATAACATTTCTGATGCAGTTGGCATTACAAAGAATGGGTATCAGCTTCTTCAGAAGTGTTACAAAATTGTTCCTAATCTTCCACTTTCAAAATAATGCACTGAAATGAAATCTGTGGTAAAGCAAAGCTTAGCTAAATGACCTGGAGTCACGTTTTTAGTGGCATTTAATTTAAAGTTGCTCTGTAAAAGTGAGATTTTTCATCTAGGCTTTTCACAGAGGGTAAGAGATACACACCCAGCTACACTGAGTCTCATTATTACTTGAAGTTGATGCTCCATTTCAAAGCACAGCAACCACCTTGCGGCAAACTGCAGTTTGATTAAATTATGCCATAACATTGTGTTACGACAATGCAAGTGTCAAGCTATCCCAGCACAGTGCTAGATCTAGTGAAAGAACCCCACTGCATTTTGTGGAGTTGTAACGGGAATGGGCCTTTGATACCAATTCTCAAACCTCTGACAAGCAGCTCTGGCTAGGCTAGTGGCAGTGATTTAAGATGTTACTGTCTTTTCTGGCAGCAGTTACTATTCCCATAGGAAGGTCATCAGAAGGGAGTATGTGCTTGCTCCTCCTTTGCAGCATTTCACGGTCTGGCTTATTAGTTTTAAACAGCTGATGAAAGGGAATAGGCAGAAGGAAGAAATAATTTGAACTGCAATATATCAGAAAAAAAGAGGCAGACACGATTAGAGCCTTTGTCTCCCACGGATGTTTTTACCTTATAAAATGTGGCAGTTATTTCAGTCCCTTTAGCTGTACAGAGATCCAACGAATGTAAAACCAAGCTAAACAAATTTTGCTTAGATCAAATGATTATTTACCAATGGTATTCCTTCAAAAAACTTCCCAAATTCAGTTCTATGAGTCAATAATACAGTGTGCTAGCCTAAATTTTCTTTGGATATGGTGAAAACTGTAAGTGCCCAAAAGTTCATATCTACATCAAAGACACTTTTCCCCTTTTATATGAGGGGGTATCTCATTTCCACCATAAATTTCAACCTTCTAATGACAAGTTTACTAAAAGTAAATGAAAGAGGTAAGCAAATAAAAGAAGGCACTAGCTTTTTCCTCCCTACACATCTCAATGCTGATCATATATTTTGAAAATCAATGACCTACTATCAGGCTATAAAATAATGGATGATACATATTATTTCTAATTTTCAACTTTTAAATACAACTGCACTTCAACTGAAAATAACCTTTTTAAGGTATGCTACTATACAGCATTCATATCTTGTACAAACCTTACCTTATAATAATTTTCATCAGCACTAAGAGCTTTAGAAAGTCCGAAGTCACTAATTTTGGCATAATGTTGGGTGACTAATAGCACGTTCCTTGCAGCCAGATCCCTATGTACAAAGTTATTCTCCTCCAGGTATTTCATCCCCATGGAAACCTGATGTACCAACTCTGTTATATTCTTCTCCGTGACGTGTCTGAAAATTATAGTTGAATTTTTAAGAGGTCAGGAGTTCATTTTCATGACTTTTCATGGAGTTCAAATATAAATCTTTATTATGAACTTCCCCACATCATACTAGGAACCTGATCCACTTATGTTTAGCTAAGCTTTAATTAGAACAGGCAGCATATGAATGTCCTGAGCAAGATGATGCGTGATCATATCAATAAATGAACAACGAAGGACATGTGAAAATTCTTTCATTTATTCAAGATGCACTATTTTACCAGAAATATTCGACAGTTAGGAGACATGTACAAGGTAATCATGTCCCAGTGAAGAGTAGCTACAATGATTAATTATTACATTGACAACATGCCAATTTAAAATTGCCCTTAAAGAGGGGGGAAAAAACCAAAAAGGACCTATATCTTTTTTCCCCTTTGAATAGATCTTACGCAATGCAATCAAAGCTTACATACCTATTTTTTTGCAAGAATTTGTTTAATGGCCCAAGCTCAGCCATTTCCATTACTAACATCCAGGCCTCAGCTTCACATATGCCAATCATTCGAACAATATATGGGTTATCCAGTTGCTGCATTACATTTGCTTCTCTCAGTAATTCATCCTTTATGGCTGGATCATTACTCTCATTCTTAAGAATTTTTACAGCCACTGGCTTGGCACCCCTACAAAAAAGAATCCAGTTCTGGGATTAGTTGCTGAAAAATATGTGTGCAAATGCACACTATCTTCTTTTGATGTTTCTGTGCACATAGGACAAACTGTGACAAAAGACAGAACTGACATTCAGAGAGGAAAAAAACCAACTGTAACAGTAACATCTCTCTATCAAATGCCCAGAAGACAGCTAAGACAGAGAGAGAGAATGGAAAGAACTTGAGAAAATTATAGTCATAAAAACACCTTAACAAGTCTGAAAACAAATGCACTGGACAAAATTTTCTTGCCCATTCTGACAAGAATGCCATAAAGCTTTTCTGGCAAGAAAAGCTATAAAGGCCTTTCTAAGCACTGAGGTGTTTTGGGGATGAGACTCGAACATGCAGCATTGCAAGACCCCAAGGAAGTGCTCTGAAAGCCTGAGAAACTAAGCCTACTCCTGCAACCTTCAGCTCATACAGCTAAGTGAAAGAGTGACTGATGAGATCGACAGAGCTGAAGTGTGAAACAAGATTAGCAAATACACAAGCTGGGACCAGAGCCCTTCAAATCCCCCCAAACTGTACTGGAAAAAGAAAAATCCTTCCTGGCTCTGAAAACCTTGGTTAAAAAAATGCCACCAGCTTCAAGTGTTGAAAGCATATACATAACCAGCCCATGCACTTTAACAATGTATTGATAACTTTTTACTATGAAAATGCATGAACAGTCAGGTGCTCCCACTTCTGCCAGTACAAACAGGGTCTGTTCCTACTGCAATTACATGATAAAAGAGGCCACAACATGTTCTTGAAAATCAACATTCCAGCTTCATGAAACAGGTATTTATCACACTTATTTTAGGTGAAAATCTCTTTGCTATAGGTAAGCTGTCCATAGCACTCTACACAATTTCTCAAAGAGAGGTTGTGCAGATGGGAAATACTGAGTAGCATGACTGCCCATACAAACTATGGAGGAAGGCAGCGGACTTCCCACTCTACTATTCCCGACACAAGAGAAAATGGTCATAAGGGGCACTTCCCCACTTTACAGACAAAAATAATGGCTGGGAGGTGACTATGCTGCAGGCAAAGAGGTGTCTGCAAACAGGGGAAAAGAAAATGAGTGTATAGAAAATGAGTGTATGAGTGTATGTACAAAAAGAGAAACCAGTGAATGTTAGCCTAAATTACTTAGGTACAGTCTGTCACCCCAAATTACATGCAAAGATTACTGCTGCTCTGAAAAATAAAGGCTAGAGCTTTTACATATTAGACTCCATGAAAATACAAGGAAACACTTACTTTTTCATCTTATAGAACCCTTTCTTTACAGTACCAAAGTTGCCAGAGCCAAGTTCTCCTTCCTCCAAGGTTAACAAATTCCTGTCAAGAGTGACATTTTTTGGTTTCATTTCATCTGGATCAGCATATGGACTTTCATAGACCTCAGTATCCATGGGTAAGGCCTCTCTCTGATCACCTGCAGTTCAATCAATGAAAAAATTAGATGTTATCTGAGACATTTTTGCTGCCACAGCTACTATATTCACCCTTTCTATGTTCAGGATCATAAGCGTGTTTGACTGATGAGAGCATTATAAAGGAACCACATGCAGTCCAGCTCCAGGCACTTTAGAACACCACAAAAGAGACTGACCTCCAGCTGGTGACATGCTCTAACTATTGAGCACCTGCATAATGTGAAACCAGGAGGTTCCTTGACAGAAGGAGGGTTAAAGGCTGGCCCTTCTCCTTAGTACTTCCCATTAGTTACCTCAAACAATTCTTCACTAAGAATGCTGCCTTATATGTAGTTCATTCTTAGGCACCCATCCTTAATTGCATTTTACAGAAAGCCAGAGCACCAGCTTTGCACTATGGATGCAACAGGGCACAATTCTTTTTATGAAGTGAAAGGATACAGCTTTTAGAGTCAAGGAAGTAATCTTTCAACATGGAAAAAGGGATATCTGCTAAATGATTTTTTTTACAGGTGGTGACGTCTGGCAGTTTCAGCTACCGGCTTGAGCTATGATAGTGGCTATACCAATACACAACATGGTGTGAAATATATCCAAGAAAAAAGAAATATGGGTTGAGAAGAGATCTCTGGCATAAAGAAGGAAATTGTATTAATTACATAAATTACTCTGCCTACCTTTTTCTGCTCCTGTAAGACCTCTCTTCCTCTGCAGCACATAAGGATTAAAAGGTGCTTCATCAGGTGGGTGGCCAATAGTTGGCTGAAGCTGTACCACACAAACATAGTTTTTATGTTTAACAATGAATAGGTAAGTTAAAAGTATTTTTTCCCCCGAGGATTATGGCATATTGCAAGAGACATACAGGTGAGAATCAGAAAGTAAGAAAGGGATCCAACAAAGTTTATTTAATTCTGGAGGTTATTGCTTGAGAAAATATGCAGGCCTAATGAAACATACACTGCTAAAGCATTAAAAGTTATTGCAAATATTTCAGAGCATTTGATCTGAGAGAATTAACGGGAAGGGGTCATGCACAAATCTTATTCTGCAGATATTAAATTTATATGCTCTTTTCAAATAACCTTTCAAATTGCCTTATAACACAAGTAGTCATAAGGATTTCTCTCTAATCTGTCCTTCCTCCCTCTCCAAGTTCTCTCTCTCTCCATATCTAGGCCATAGAGAAATTCCTAGCACAAATGAAAACAAAAAATACTTCCCTGTTTCTCTTGTGGATGTTACAGAGTGACTCCACTTGGAAAAAACTGGGGTAAAAAGTAGGCTTGTGTAACGTCATGGACAAACATCATGGACCAGATACTAGGCCAGTCTGTCTGCTCTGAGGAGGGAGAAAATGACCTAATTCTTACTGTACTTGAATATCTGGTTCAAATACAATCCCTCTGCCTTTACTCTTTGTCAGAGGAATACTATGGAGCACACAAACCACCCCAGCAGAAACACGGTGTGTTCTGGAGCTACTTGGCTGAAGTTTGAGCCTGGCACAATAAAGTACAGATGAGAGAAACTTATAATCTGTTCTCTTCTGTCTGTGAACTGTCAGGAACAGGGAATTACAGAACGTTTTGCTGTGGTTTAGTCCCTTTTCGTTCTCAGTGTAGAAATTTTACTCTAATCATGAGTGACCTCACCCTCCTAAGGAGTGTTTTAAAACCAGAAATTCAAATATCAACACAAGCTTGCTCAGCTCAAATAGGAAACAAAGGTATATTGTACTTGCAAAACACTGGATAGGGCTATTTTGCAAATATTTGAGTATATAATTCTTCTTTTTAATAACTGAAACTTTCAGTGGCATAAGTTCCTGCCTGAAACAGTTGCGGTTTTCAAGCAAAGAGAAACAGAGCTTGAGAAATGTCCAGGAGTGAATTATTGGGTGCAATAGAAGTTTTATCACTTGGAAACTGCATTTTGTAGGGAAAATGCCTGATCCAGCTGGTATAGACCTTTAAATTGTAATGAAGCGATCTGCTCAGCTGGATGAAGCAAAAAAAGTTTCACTACATAGATTTCACAGCAAACCACGAGTAGGAGGCCAGCACTCAGCAAGATTCAGGACTAGGGGGATGAGCATGGTGGCATCAGGGATGGTAAGGGTAATGTTTCTGACTTACNCCAGCACCTCAATGTCCTTCTTCCTCGCCTAGTGAGGGCCCAAAACTGAACACAGGATTCGAGGTGCGGCCTCACCAGTGCCGAGTACAGGGGCACAATCACCTCCCTACTCCTGCTGGCCACACTATTTCTGAGACAGACCAGGATGCCACTGGCCTTCTTGGCCACCTGGGCACACTGCCAACTCATGTTCAGCTGGTTGTCAATCAGCACCCCCAGCTCCTTTTCCTCTGGGCAGCTTTCCAGCCACTCTTGCCCAAGCCTGTAGCATTGCCTGGGGTTGTTGTGGCCGAAGAGCAGGACCAAGCACATAGCCTTGTTGAACCTCATACAATCGGGCTCAAGCCCATTGATCCAGCCTGTCCAGGTACCTCTGCAGAGCCTTCCTACCCTCCAGCAGATCAATACTCCCACCCATATCTTCTTTTATCTCCTGCATATCTTGTTTTATACCATTCATTTGCCTTCTTGTTCGTGAGATTGGCAGGTCAGTTTGGTCTCTGACCTGTCTCAGAACAGTCTTAGGGCTCTTGTGGCTTGCCGTGACAGTAAATGGCCTTTCAACTCTGTTCTACAAGACTGAGCAATTCAAGTTATTTATCAGCAATCCTGGTTAAAGGGGGAGGTCCTGGACAACTGGAGGCTTGCCAATGTGATGCCCATCTACACGAAGGGCCGGAAGGAGGATCCAGGGAACTACAGGCCAGGTCCTGCACTTCGGCCACAACAACCCCAGGCAACCCTGCAGGCTTGGGCAAGAGTGGCTGGAAAGCTGCCAAGAGGAAAAGGACCTGGTGTTATTAGTCAATAGCTGGCAAAATATGAGCCAACAGTGTGGCCAGGTGGCCAAGAAGGCNGGTTAATGGTTGGACTTGATGATCTTAAAGGTCTTTTCCAACCTAAACAATTCTATAATTCTATGATTCTAATATCCTCAGCTCTAGTTTTGTTTTTCTAGCCTGGCACACCTTGCCAGGTCTGCAAGACCTGTATTTCCAAGACCTATATCACTCTATTTCACACACAGGCCATTCACTAACTCAAAAAAGCCCACTAAGATTGGAACTCAATCCTAAACCTCTCAAGTGATGGGCTGGCAGTTTCACTGTGAACACTTAGGACAGTCTTTCCCTATACTGTATCAGGGTGTATAGGAAAATGCTTATGTTCAGCCAAAAATATTAATCATCTTTCGCAAATCAAAACCAAGTCAGATGGAACCATACTTACTGAGACCACAGTGATTTTAGTTTGTGCATTTCATATATCCTGTATCGCTTCAGAACACATCAACACTTCTTATGGTTTTTTATCTTAATGCTAAATTACTATGACCCATTCAGTATTACTACTAAGAACTGATTATAGTTCCACTGTAAAGCTTCCTGGATGTATTCTTGCTTCCTACGTTAACTATATTTATACTTTAAAAGGGAGATCATTTTACATTCCAAAAGGTAATTGGAATCAATTAACTGAGTGGATACAAAGCAATATGGACTGATATTAATACCTGTTGCTAGACAGGTACAAGTACAAAGGAAGCAGGTACAAATTGCCAGATTGCATGAATTTTATGGAAGTCTCTGGTTAACACTTCTTGGCCAAGGTGTCCAAAAGCAGAGTGGGCAAAAGAATGATAAAAATATGGTGACTACCTAAGAAAGGGACTGAGATGCTGCGCCTTCAGTGGCAGTTTCCAGGATACTGGAAGGCAAGTTCTGAAATACTTAGAAATGATAGAATCACAGTTTCAAAGGATACCTTTTACGTACTTTACCCTTAAAATAATCTTTCTGATAGAAATGCAAAGTGTCCAGAAAATAACATCTAGAAGAGACTGCATTGCTCTGGGACTCCTTTGCTTTTTGAAAGCTTTGAAAGGACTATCGATTGTCCTCTGTTCACTGTAGGGAGTACCTCAACTGTGCACCAAAAAGTATGATAGGAATATCTGAACCCCAGCCTTGAAATGTCCCACAGCATACCCCTCACTTAAAACACTGAAACCTTTTCTGTAGTCACCATTAGGCAAAGGGTGTAGCTGTAGCTCCAAGCTAAGCAATGAAGCATGGTAGCTCCGTTTTCTTTCTTTCCACAAACAGTCAAGTGCTGGATAGAGTTTTTGTAGTTGCTGTTACGTAACAAGGAATATAAATTCAGCCCTCAGAAGGGTACAACTTCAGCAGATCTTCCATGTTTTTAAATGAGTAAAAAGATTGTGTACCACTTTTTCTCATTGTAATCCAAGGTTATGAGAAATGAGATACAAGTACTTTGGGAAAGGCCTTTGAAAATGATAAGCTCAAGACTTGAACTTACTGTTTGAAGAAGTGATGCTTTTTTGATGGCAATATAACCCTGCAGGCTGAATCATAATGATGGAAATTATCAATTCCACTGCAACACCTTGTGTAGGTCTGATAAGTAAGCTTCATTGATTGCTGTTGAATAACAGGGCAGAAACACTTCAGAAGTACTCAGCCAGTACTGGATAGCTCCACTAATTTAAAAAAAACTTAGAGGGCATAAGGTCTCACGTGATTAGTATTAGTTGCAGACTAGAGATGTAGTTAAATATCCCTGATCCTAGGTCTCAGTGTATGAACTGGCACACTCTGGACTGGCCAAACAGAATTAATGTACACCAAATTCATACATCTCAAGAATCCACTCACTAGTGCAGAACAGCTGGTAAAAATATAGTTCTGGCCATGACATAGCTGACTCCTCAAACAGGACATATAGAAACGTTTCTGCTCTTTACAATTCAAGAACAAAATAAAAGAATCAGAAAGGATTCGATACTCTTGTCCAGGAACGGCATTAAAAAAATCCAGAGTGCATCACTCCTGTGCTTGTGAATAAAACTCTGCAGCTGTGAATTGGAAATGACACAGTGACACCAAACCTAACAAAGCAGGTTCTCTTTCTCAGAGAGCTACTCATGTTTAAGATGAGTGATAATGTCTTACATATCATTAGTATTAGTTTAGTTAACTAATATATATGTATATATGGAATGATATTCCCCATTATTGCAGTTTGATTAAACAGCTTAACAATGGCTTTTTCATTATTATTTCTGGTTGAACTGCAATTTGATGTTTCACTTTTCAGCTCATATTAGTAACTCAGGAATATTGTGCAGCATTCAGTCACTTTTCAGCTCATGTTAGTAACTCAGGAATATGGTGCAGCATTCAGAAAACCTCAAACATTTTTCTTTAGTTCTGCCAGATATGTATTCGTAGCATGTAGTATCCTGCATGCCTTTGAATATGATTTTCTAGCAGAAAGGTTGGAATTTTTCTCTTGAAGTCAAGGGAGGCTGACTAGAAATGGTAGAGGAGGCATGTATCATTGCATGTACAGTGGTCTAAGAAATAGTACAATACAATTTCCTTTTTATTTAACTGTCGTTTAAATCCAGAGTCCTTTCTGCCTTACACTTTAAAAACAGTAAGTTTAATTCTGCAGATCTTTTTCTAACACAGGGAGCTTTGTCTTAATACAAGCTGGCTATAGGGTAGGAGATTACTTCTTGTATTCTTACAAGAAGCAGCGAATGGGCAAAATGACCATGGATTTGTTCATCCAGTGAAAAGGAATACAAGAGAAGAGTCCATTGGAGGGAAGACTGTTAAAAATGGTACATACTATATGATACCTTGTAGTATGTAGACTTGTAAACTATGAGGCAGGCTGTCATTTTACGGTCTCATACTAGAAAGCTGTTGTGAGCTTGTCCTGTTTTCACATCAACATATTCTTTTTGTTCCGCTAGGGTTTAGTTTTCATTGGTTTAACTTCTCAGTTACCCATAGTTAAGCTAATCTAAATGTGCCATTCTTCCTCTTATCAGGGACTGGCTATACTAGTATGGCACTTTCATAGTAATATAGTCACATCCACAATGAGAGGAAAACAGGAGGCAGAGAGTTTGCATTGACTCAAAGATATCTTTCTAGTAAAAGGAATACCACTTTCTATGCATGGATAAGGCCTTAGTAAGATAATCCCTAAGCAGGTTTGATACCATCTAGTTGATACAATGCAAACAAGACCTGCTTACTGTTTGCTTTAAAATATGAATGAAACGGCTCTAACTATTCTAAGTCTGATTTTTATAGTAAAGATTATAATTTTATAGTAAAGAATATACTTATAAAGGTAATCAGTACAGCAAGTGCGATTTCTTTTCAAGTTAATAATTCTGATTTGCAAAACCACAAATGTATATGTAAGACTATAAAGTCGTCTTATTTTGCTAAACCAAACTGAATAGTAAAATACTGCATGACAAAGATCTTATTAGCCAAATCCTCAATGAGCTTTGGCTAAGACATCTTAGTCGCCACTAGGTGGCACAAGTTCATTTAAATTGTAGTCTAAAGTGCCAAATTAGTGAGTAAAACAGCTTGAAAAATTTTGATCTGAGTGCTAAAATTATATCCAAATAAGCAATTTATGAAATTTTTAAAATTCCGTAATTTCCAAGACTTAATAAACATAACAGTGTAAATTTTCTGGTTTACTGTCTGAAAGTTTTTGACACAAAAGAAGTAACTGCCTAATTAATCAGGTCTAAAGTAAACTCTGTATGTTGGGGTTAATGGATGGCATATCTTGGAAATGTTCAGAGCAGGACTTTTGTTTAGTGTCTAAAATTTGGCAGTGTGAAGAAATTTGTGAGTTTGAGTATTCAGGGTTAAGTACACGTAAATATTGAACAAATCAGATTTCTGAAATTATTTTCTTAAATG
Organism: Pelecanoides urinatrix; assembly: GCA_013400755.1. Lineage (NCBI taxonomy): Eukaryota > Metazoa > Chordata > Aves > Procellariiformes > Procellariidae > Pelecanoides > Pelecanoides urinatrix. The sequence goes on along the minus strand of VZTQ01002502.1, from coordinate 18,770 downwards.
ATTGGTGTTTCTCTGTCAATATGCTTCAATCTGTGCTCTGTGTATGTTCCCCAGAAGGCAGGAAATAGGTATTTGACTGCAGAAAGAAACCAGAGAGAAGCACAGGTTTTACCAAGTCAACAGACAGCAGCATGATCAAAGCCATGTCTAGAGAATTCAGACTCCACAGTCACTTCTCTGAACACTAAAACACTTCTCTTGTCTAATGTGTCATAGCACAACATTTTTTTTCAGATGGCTTTAGAACATGTCCTGACACGGTATATGTCTTTGTAGAAGATGACAGCACATTAAAAACAAGACATGGGTCCTGTAAGGGTATACAGATGACAACAGCTATTGGTACTTCAGTATAAAAGTGAACTGAAGTTATAAAAAAATAATAATTGTTATTTACCAGGATTATCAAATACAGTATACGTCAAACATATTTTTTCACTCTGAACAGCAGCGTACCTCTAGGGCTTTTTATGCCTGCTCATTTTTGTTGAAGAGCAACTGGATAAATAAATAACAAAAAGAGAGACTCATGGGTGGAACAGGGACACACATGTTATTCTCAGCATGCAAACAAAGCTCGTAACTACATGCTTAACAACTACATCAATTACTGGACAGCATAATTTTCTGGCCATGCAGCAGCATTTTCATTAGTACAGGGCTGGGTTCCCCCTTGATTCCCTGACATCTTATCACCCTTCCCATTCTGCTTGGTCTTGTGACATCTTACGTTTACCTAAATATAATTAACATCAATGCGTAACAAGATTTGTGCACACAGGTTCTGTAAGAATATATTTTGTGGTTGTTATTAAAAAATTGTTCCCTAAACGTGCTCAGTAATAGCGTTGTGTAAGTAAGCCAATTTTCTGATTAGGAATGACAGTTCAGAGTAGAAATATCATTTTATTCTGCTGTAAGTGACTGTTTTTTGAAAAACACTTTACCACTTACATTTTATTTGCAGACATGTTGAGATCCACAGTAATATTTTGGGATGTGAGAAATTACTTAAAAATAGTCCTTCAATTTTAAAAATTTCTTTAAAAGCATTGCTTTAGTTATAAAATCAAGTCCATAATTATGCAGATGATTAGGAAAGAAGCAGAAACCTTACAAAATCTTCACAATCTCATTGTTAGTAACCAAGACACACATTTAGTAAGAGCAAGCCAAAAGGGGGGAAAAAAAGAGTGAAATTAGTCACGTGTAAGTCCTTTTAACTCAGTCAAAAACCTAAAAAGACTATATGAGGCACCTTTTTGCTGCCAGCCTTTGGAAAGGTGTATGATTTGAGTCTTGAGATAATTCCACCTCCTGCCCAACTCTAGAAACCACAATGTCAAAGAGGAACAGTAAGTGTGTCAGGAAAATAGCTAAAGGTATTTTACAAAACAGATGTAGTATACAAGAACAAAACACTCCCAAACTTTCTCTTGTGTGTGCTTGCAAGTACACATATGATGCATCAAACAAATGTAATATAGGAAATCTTAGTACTAAATTTTCTTTCAACTACATTACTCTCAAACTATCTTGAATCTGTAGATATACCTTAAAGCAGTTTTTAAATTCAAGTACATTGCCCTTTCCCCAGATCTTTTACACAGTATGTTTCTCCTGCCTCTGTTATTGAACGTTAGCCACCCCCCAACATATTTAGCAATGTAAATCAGTTGATAACTTTAGTATCTTGAAGTATGACTAATGTATCGAACAAGATTTGAATGTGGTTATTGAAGCAAAAAGCACACAAACTGGTATTAATTCCAAACAAAAATGAACAGGCTTTAGAAATGCAAATATGTTTTACAATAATACATTAATTTAATTAAATGTGACTAATTAGCATTTCTAGGGGTCTCTGAGAGATCATACCTGCCTAATTAAAACTGTGATGCAGTCATTGACCAAGCATTTAGGCTGATGCTGAGATTGAAATAATAAATCTGAGCCACATTCTCAGCCTCTTTAAACAGTCTTTGAACTGACTTACAGTTAGATGTTCTGAACTTTTAAATAACCCATTTGGACTTTTTTTTTTTTTTCTGAAAAGATAGCTTTTCTAATGGATAGGATTGGTATTTTTCCTAGCTTTCTTTAAAAGAAATATTTAAAAATATTTGATTACACATTAAAAAAAGGTATCTTTTGTTTTAAAACACCAAGGATAGCCATGCAGTCCCTATTCTTGCTAGAAGAACAGAAACTTTTTTGATGCTTGACAGTCTTCATAGCTGTGATATATAAAACCTCAAAATTTTCTCTGGATAATCTAAAACCTATGTAGTACTCCCACATTGAATGTGCTTGCTCCATCACTATAACTGCATGTATACCAGATGATATACAAGTGGTCTCATGTGCTTAAACTTCACAGTCGTCCTTGTAAATGGCAAATTTCAGGACAATGTAAACAAAGCAGTATCTCTCCTCCTTGTGTTGATACAGTCACTATAGAACATGACCATCAATGAGTCATGTTCCATATGAAAAATACTGATTTTCACATACATTATATGTATAAAAGAAGTTCACAAAATTAAATTATTAATAGCTCATGCAAAACATTCATGAAAGCAATAACCATGCTACAATATGTTAAGCTTATTCTTTTCAACTTACTGCTTATATCCCTAGAAAAACAAATTCACTGCTGCAATAATATCCAAGCATTAGGATTCCTAGAGCAGTATGTGACTGTAAGCCTTCTCGAATGAATGCTCCTGCTATATCACCACCTACTCTTACCTTAGAAGGGGTTCCAGGAAGAGGGGGACGAATGTTAAAAACAACATTATCTGTAAAAGAATCAGACGTAGAAGGATACTGAGCAAGGTGAGAAACATACTGTAACAACACAAAATTTTACATGGGGGACCAAATTTCTAGTTTTTAAATCACATTACAGTGTTTCTCCTGGCCCATCTTCTTTGCTTTTGTCTCTAGTGTGCAACAGACTCTGGTACTTGCTGCCACAGAGACAAAAGTACATGCAGTGCCTAAATGATTAAAGGAGCGGAAAAAGGATGGGCATATTCTCTCACAATGGCACTTGTATCCAGTCAGAATGACAGAAGGCCTTAGAGAGAGAACACCACTTCTGGAATAGCACAAATTAGACAAGTATCAGGCAGAAGCATCTTTTTTTCCCCTGGCAGCCAGGGCAAGAGCGAGGACAAAGTCGCAACGGTATTTAATATGACATTAAAGAAGAAACAGGCAAAAAAGCATATTGGACCTCAGGACACCCACCTCCAAGTTATCAAGGAATGCCTCTCTGACCCCCATTTTCAGCATCAGGTGCAGCCAATCCCTTGCTCTGCCCTGCTCTTCCCAACATGGGAACTCCTCATCTATCAGCAATTCACCTGTTGGGTGCGTCTCTCACCGCACCCAACCTGAATGCCTATAGCAGTGCTGCTGGCTTGCTGGCCTCAGCTTGGAGTGAGGACCATTGGAGGAGTGCTGGGACAACCACCTTGTTAGTGTGTATGGGCCAAGTAACACAAACTGCCATTTTGAGCAGCAAAGAACATTTTGGATCTGACATTAATTTAGAGCAATAACTGGAGTTGGTAGCCTCCCTTAAGCTACAAGATCTGTCTCCATCTGCATGCTCTGGCAGATCTTAACTCATTTAACAAGTTGGAAATTTAACACTTAAATTTTTTTTATCCAACTTTAATCCACCATATTCTGCACCCACCTACATGGCAAGTGGAAAAAATGCACACATCTTTATCATTAGCATGGCTATTTGTACATATCAAAATAATAGGAATAACTCACCATTTTCTGAGCCAAGTTGTGGACAGGGAATGGTAAGAACCCTTAATAATCCATCTGGTTTGTATGAATAATGCTCAACTAACTACCAGAATGAGAGGGGAAAAAAAATAAGAGGGAAGGAGAGAAAAAGGTAAGGGAGGTATAATTAAATATATTGTCTCTTTAAAATTGTGTGCATATGTACAATAATTAGTATATATTACAGCAAATGAACTGGGCATACAGCAGATCTTTACTGCACATGTTCTTACCTCATCTTTACTTCTCTTTAGCAGGAGTGCATGTTTCTGAAGTAACCTTGTGGATGAATCTGGAACCTGATCCAGGAACTGTATTTGTAACACTCAGCATTCCACATCTGGTTCTGCTACTAACCAGCTTTGTAACTCTGAGCAAATCGCTTTTTTTTAGACTTCTGAGTTCCTGCCCTCTTTTTTTTTTTTTTAATTTTTTTTTTTTTCCAAGATGGGTATAACTACAGTGCAGGAATTGTCCTAATACAATGCTTTCTTTGGACCTCAAAGTCGCAATGGGATGTAAGCAGTTAATAAATGTAGAGCACCAATAGTTGTGGCCATTTGTGTTCCTGGATTGTCCTCTCCATGCCATTTTATTACAAGTTTGTTACTGCTATTTTGGCTTTGGTGCAATTGGGTAGAAAGGAGGGGGTCTGTGGGTGAAAGAGGTGCAGACATATTCAAAAGAACTTGTAAAATAGCTGCTTTTACATTTCCAGTGACTCCAGGAAAGAAATATGCAGGACATTTACAGGAAAGGCTAAGGATTAATATATGCAAGTAAAGATTCATATTTTAGATTTGTGACTCGCTTTACTTGTTTTAATAGAATTTGAAGCAAGAGGACATAAGAGATTTCTGCAGGGGTTTCAATTCCCTTAGCATTTTCAATTTATGCAGTCATTTCTCCAGTTTTATTATCGACTATGGCATAGTCAACTATGCATTCCTTAATTGCTTAATCTTTACAAGGGTTCAGACATATTTTGGTGGTAACCCTCATCAAACTATGCTTTTTCAGCCTTGAAGGTAGAGAATTTCAAAGTTAAAGAACGCAGTATGTGTACAGCATCCTAAACCATCCCCTTTGTGCTTTTTAGAATTCTGTTTATTGATGTCATAAAGGACATTAGCAAAAGACTATACATAGCATAGCTGTTATTGAATATGGTCACTTGCAAATGCAAACGATCTTCCATTCTAGAGAATGCTCAGCTAGCTGAATACTAACTACAGCAATTTTGAACTCAGCCAAGCTGCAACATCACATTTAAAAATGATTAAACTCTCTACACTTACATAGCTTTCTACATTAACATATATTTTCTTCATGTATATGTCATGGTTTAACCACATAAAGTTGGAAACATATGACAAATAACCTGCCAAAACATGTTGCTGTTTAGCTAAAGACTGTTGTCTCATAGCAAAGTAAAACAAGCTGCCTTAGTCAGTTATATGGAAATATGATGACACATATCCAAGTTATTCAAATTCAACAGACCTGCCAGAGGGTGTCAAATCTTTTTCCATCCGGTATGGAGAGCTTTCCTGTCTTATCTCTGTCAATACGGTAATGCAGTACTTTTCCATCATTCAGCAGACACAGGGCATAGGAACCATTGCTGTCCCTTTCTCGGATACTGTCGGAATAAGAGAGATTTTCAGGGTTATGTTTTACTAGGAATGAGCAGCTGGATTGAAATTCTTTTTTAAATCACCCTTTCCTTTAAGCTTTTGAATTAAAACCAAAGGAAAATCAGCACTGCACTGAAGACATTTCATTAAGCCTTTCATTTATTTCTTAGCATCATTTGTTTTCAGACAGAATTCCCTGAAGTTTCTTTCCCCCCCGCCCCCCAAAAGGCAACAGATGACAACAGAAAATCCATGATGTGGAGCTCTTTGCTAGGCAGCTACAGAACACTGTGCAGTGCACAAAGCACCCTCTGAGCAAGGAAACATTTGAAAGCTTGTGCACTGCAGGTCTAGAAAGCCCATGGAAGTCTGAGGCCAGGATCCAGCATATACAAGCAGCTACACTTCAATCTCCTCTACAGCTGACCTAAAATTAAAAACAACAGATAAATGCCTTCATTAAAGCATGATTTCTCTCATATCTTTTATTTTGAAATGAAGTGATGAGAATAAGGGCAGAAGATAAAATACTAGAAGAGTATAAAGTGAAATACAAATAAAGGTAAAATCTTTGTGCACTGAAACAGCTTGTTGTTTGGCTGGGAATTTAAAGTAAATCATACATTTCTGTAATCATCAATTCTTATTATTGCAGATTTCACATAAAATTCACATGAAATTTCACATGGTATTGGGGTATATATCTGGTCTAAACTTCACCAGGGAGAGATCATGGAACGTAACATAAAAACATTGTCTAAAATTCAGCCAGGATGACCTCCTTCCTCCAGGAGACCTGCAAGCAACATCTGAGATGCCTGTAAAGTGTTGCAGAGTTGTTTCACATGTACTCAAGGCTAGCTCACACTAAGACCAGCATCTTCTGGTGACTGGACCCAGAGTAGATAGGAATTTGCTACTCGCTCCATCATAGTTGGTGTAGCCTTTCTGAGTGTAGAAAGTAGGCTTTTTCTTTTAGTTTGAGTTGCCCATGTTCACTTGCTCCTGACAGTGAGACAGCAATAGAGCTAGATTAAAATTTTCTGGAATAATGGGTTTTTCCTACCAAAAACCCAGATTCAGCAACAGTGAAACATTTCTTTTTCCAGTGTGCACAGAAATCTACTAACTCCCCCTTGAATTTTCAAAAGCCCTGAAAAGAAATAAGCGTGATATGCTCACTAACATGTTGGGAAGCTTCGCTGGTGCAACACTAGTACTTGCTATCACATCTCAGAAGATTGCAGAGGCAAGCATTAAATTCTGCTCTTCAGCTAACTCACTCAAGGCTGAACTAAAACCGTGTTTTGTCTGAGCTACTCATGCAACCATTTTTTCAAGCAGAGTGATTTTTGTTGTCTAAGGTGTGAACAGGACACTGACTAAAGCAAAATGGGAGCAGGGTCAGGTTTTTTCTGAAACTTGCCTAGTGTCTCTAAAGCAACTTGAAACACACTGTGGTTTTTCATGACATGCGGGTATTTTCTCAGCATGCTGATTTCCTGTGCTGACTGACCAGTGGAGAGCAACAGGTTCTGCTAAAATGAAGAATGACTTTTACTTTGTCTTCCTCTGACCTGCTCTTAGCAAATAAGGCTTGGAAAAATATTTTCAGAATAGAAGGCATTGTTTCTAAAACACAAAAGAATGGCATTTCATTGCATTCAGACTTCTGTTCAGAATACAGCACAAGTAAGATTATAAAAATGCCATGGATTGTTTCCCAGTAACAAATGTCCTTCATGTTTCACATGAAATGACAATTAGCTCTACTGAAACTAACTCTCATTTGCAAGAGTTGTTACTATCACACGAGGCATTGTAAATATTTCTTGAGAGCACGGTCATCAATGGGAGAAGAGAGTCCTGATTTCTAAAGACCATGGCACAGATCCAAACAGCCCTATCAGTACCCAGTGCAGGATTTAGGCAGAGTTCAGGTTTATAAGGTTGTCATCGTATTTTTGAGCTCTTCCTTCCCCCAACCCAACAGCTACATAACTCTGAAGACATCTGCAGTTCACAGTCATCGCAACTTCTGTCAGACAGCTCTATCACTGCACATGCAAAAAAATCTCCATTCTAACACTTATGATTGACCGGGGTCCAGAGGGAGCTTCGTTCTCTTGGCGTTACGGTCTAGGCGTTTTTTTTAACTGTAGCCAGTCAACCCCAGCACAATTTGGATCCCTACAGAACACAACAACAGGAGCTACTGCTATCTTCCAAAACATGTCTGAAGAGCAGAATTATCAAGAGTATTGAAGCAACAGTCAAATGATGGCCTGAGTCTTAGTTTTGGCAACCAGATCCCTTACTGGTCCAAAAATCGCTCTCACAGAACTTAATCAAAAACTGCCTCTGGTGACAAGGATTGTCACAGGCCACGTTTCACAATTTCATTTTGGTTTTGTAGACTGTGATAATGGCTGTCTAGGTTAGGCTAACCCTCCAGAACTCCAGATGGATACACAGTATCCAGTACCTTACAGTTACTGTAAAAAATGGAACCAAAGAAAAAGGCTGCTCAAACTCAAAGGTTATAAACTGAAACCTCTTCAAATGGAAATCAAGGTTTTCACATCTTCTTAATGGTGCTGCCTGTTCTACTCAGGGTCATTGCATCAGATTTGGGGGCTCTCTTCATATATGGAACTTTCCTTCTACAAAAAGTAACAATTTTCAGAATGTTGAGAAAAAAATCCAAAATTCCAAATGCACTATCTGCTTTAATGTGCTCTGAAATTACACACAATATTTAATGTTCTTCAATACAAACTGATAACAAAAAAAAAATCTTCATTTTAAAAAGCTATGTTTTTTTTAAAAAACATTTTGGCAAGGAAGGAAACCAGCAGTGAAATATCACCCGGTCTTCCATTTCATGACATTGCAGAGAATTACACCTACAGAATAAAAACATAAATAATAAACACCTGTAAATAAACAATACTGTCCTTTCATCCACTGAGATTAATAAGAAACATGAACAATTTCACTGAGAGCAAATTTGAATTCATAGCTATATTAGAGAAGCACCAAGATGTCTAGATTTTCTATGACATACTTTTTAAAACAGCAATTTTAAAGGAACTGAGAAACTCAAATTGTTAGGTGATGCAATGCAAAGAAAGTTTATTAGTTATTGATTTTAATTTTCATGTAGTGTTTGAGTATTTGTTATGTTTTTGTGAATGTAACCCAAACAGCAATCAGTATCTATTTGGAGTATCATTACAGACTCTGTAAATAGCTATCCATTCTCTCCTTTGGTAAAGTCTCTATTTTTGCTTGGAAGCAAAAAGAACAATGTCCCAATTTTTTCTGCTTCCAAGTGAAAAGCCAAATGATCCCTTTCTTTCTAAAGGAAAAAATCTCTGAGGGTAAAAAAAGTAAAATGCTATTACAACATGCCTCATTGACTGTGTACAAAAAAAGTCACAGCATTCTACAATGGAGAATAATGAAGGAAATAAACTAGCAAAATGCTTGCTTTAGGAATGATGTGAAATTACTCTCACTCCCAAATCCAAGGGCATGTTAAAGTTTGTTCTCAGTCATGCTTTGCCTTCTCAGTGATAACAGCCTCCTTGATCCCCAGTGCTGATCAACCTCCAGCCATTCCCTGCTTGTCTGCCCTTATGACCATCTCTCTTATACTGTTATTAACAACATGGCTATTCATTATTACTTCAGGTGTCTGCAGCACACTGCACACATTCCAAGTTTGAAGGCAGTAAGGAATGAACTCAGTGCCATCTGTAGAAGGATCATACGAAGGAAAAAATGGATTGACTGCAGGCTTCATTTACATCATTTCTTCTGCCCTTTTTAGTAACATATTCAAAGCTGTTTCAGAAATGTCAGCAAACTGCAGAATTCAGGAGCTAGCTCAGCCACACACTATTGCTATCTACAATGGAACCTAAAACTTCTGATAGGGCTATTGTGGTGTGCTGCACAGTGATGAAACACCTTTGTGAGAAGGATTGCATCACTGTAGTCTATTTTGCTGGCATTGCCCTGCCAGCAAAACACATGGTGCTTCACCAAAGCCCTAACAAATAGCTTTGCTGTGCAACAGGGGATCTTCTCAGTACAGCTATCTCAGTCAAGGATCGCATCTTTTCTTCACACCTCTGACCCACTCTGCTGCTGAAGCGCAGGGCATAGAGCTAGCCTTGACCACTGCAGTGGTCTGCAAGTGGCACCTAACCATGTACCTAACTGAAGATCAGTAAACAGCTCTCCCAAAGAGCTGTGGGCATCATCCAGGCTGCTGTGGAGTGGAATACAGCACCTCCAGAAACACAGTTCACTGTCCATATTTTATCATTTATCTTGGAAAATTTTTATGGTCATCTAAGCCTAGCAACTGCTTGCATTTTGCAGAGGAACTTCATCATTAATTAATATCCCTGAATTAAGACCATGTTTAGTAGGATAGTAGAATAGTAAAAATTATTTTTTACTTTCCTTTTACACGACTGTTCACTTTTTATGTGAACTACATAAGGCTATGAACCCATATAAAAGGTTTATACAGACTAAACTGCTAATTATGCAACACATTCACTCACAATTTCCTTAATGTTGAATTTTAAAGTTTAACAGCATTTCTGAATATTGTTTATCTCCCTTCAGCTTCAGAATTTCTGGTTCTTAACACACACGCAAGATCACGTGTTCGTATAACTGAAGTGGTCACCACCAATGACAAACCAAGATGTGCCAAGAGCTATCACACACTTACTAGAGTTGTTTCCTATGTGAAACTGCAGAGAAAACTAGTATTTCTTATACTGCTGGTCTGTCACTTCTAGCAAATTTTTGGTTTATTTTTCAACTGGTCCACANTGCCCCCTACCAGGCAAAGTCTAATGAAAAAACAGAAGTCTAGTAAGAACCAGCATCCTACACAACATGCAAAGTAGTGTGAATGAAGCTAACAGGGGCTTGAGACTTAAATAAAGTTCTCCATTTTCAGTTGCACTTCAGGTCATTTTAAAGATAATAATATTTTCTTTCTATTCCACTGCTATAGTTTTTTCTTCAAATTTTGTGGCTAGAGTAGCAATCTTTCATGAGTGTTCTTCCCAGAAGAGGTGGGCACTGCTTCCTATTTCATGTCATTTCATGACATGGTTTCTACATTTGGCTTTGAAAACAAACTCTATAGCACCCACATACATACTTATTTCACTGACTTTTCAGTCATGACAAAAACTTTAAAAAGGCTTTGAAAATTCCCTAGTAAAACATGCACTGTTAGCCCAGAACTTTTCCAGCAGCTTGGATGAGTCGCAGTGTTAGATTTATGATGTTATTTGTGACATTTTGAACTGCAATCAGGAAGCTTTTCAACTATTTCCATATTTATTATATAAAAAAAATTCTAGATTTGATAATCTTGTAGTGCTGTAAAGCAGTGCTAAAGAAATCTAGGCATTAGATGTGTTCTCACAGAGATCACTGTACTGGATTTTGTTTCAAGGTAGGTAGGTCAGACAGTTAGCAGATTTCTGGCGTAATGAAGTTTCAGAGTAAAAGAATATACAGAAATATTCTAGCCTTCTAAAATTTATTATTTTTTCCATAATAAATACGATTATTTTTGTCATATACCAGCACCTGCTTGTGGACTTGTTGAATAGCCTTGAAGTACCTCATCCCATTGAAAATCTAGCTTCCCTCTATGTTCCCAGGCTCCAATTCCTACCTCAACAAGTGAACTTCTCTTAGACTTTGACTGTTTCTAAGTTTCTACTTTTCAGTCAGCTGCCAGGCTTGAGTGTCGCGAGCACTGTGAGAAAAACAGTCCCTTAGCAGCTATATTCACAAGAACAAATTCACAGTCTTCAGTCCACAGATGTACAGAAGATTCTGACACACGCTGCTGCTGGGTAGGGAAAACTTATGCGATGCCCGTGCCTGAAATGTAAAACATTGCACCTCTCTAGCACTCAACAGTTTTGCTGCTACTGTTTCAGTTAGCTAACAAATGAGTGGTTTATTTCTCAATACCTGCTGAGCAAGCCCATGTTAGAAAAACCACTGCAGAAAACAGAAAACCTCTCTAAATTAGACAGTTCTTTTTTTATTTGCTATGAGCCTCGAGGTCTACCGATCTGAGAAGAGCTGTGGAAGGAAAAGTAACCCATTTCTGATACAAATGAATACCACAGTATTTCTCTTGCTGCTCTGGCTGCTGAATTATGGGGCAGATGAAGATCTCACCCTGTTTCTTCCCTGGGTGCATAAGAGTAAACAGCAGCTAAGTGGTTACTGAGCTCTAAACCTGCCAGATAGGCCATGCAAGAACAATTAATGCATTGCAAAGCACCCTACAGATGAGAAGTAAACAGTGTTGTCCTTAATAAGAGGGACCCAAGCTCAACAAACTACCAGTTATAATTTCATATTATTTAAGCTCCAGTGGCACTTCTCATGGTTTAAGCAGAGCCTTAAAGTTAGCATTTTCTCTCTACGGGTTTATCTACCTGATGTGAAAGCAGCTGCCTGAGTTCCAGCAGAACTATGTATGATATGTACCCACTGACATAACCAGTCCCACAGGAGACGGTCCGACTGTCCCTCCACAGCTCATCAAGCATGTCACTGCACACAGCACCAGCAATGCCTCCTAGGCCATCTCTAAGGGAAACAGGAAAATGCTGGGGAAGTATTTCTATTTAAAGCTGTAGGAATGCTTATAGAAGATTAAAAAGAAACCAGGGTCTATAATAGAGACTGAAAATATCAAGTCTGCTAAAAAATTGCACTCCCTCACTCCAAAGCCCATCCCTGTTGTTAAGAAATGTTAGCTAAGGGATCCGTTTCTTTGAAAAAAATTACTTTCCTTTTTTCCCCCCAAAGAGAAGCACGTTGACCACATAGAAACCAATGTGTGCAAGAGGTAAACTGGAAAGGCTGCAAGTTTAAATACGTGATCAGCATCATGACTCAGCAGATGTAACATTGATTTGGTAAGATGTTAATACAGAAAGTAGTATTTTTTTAGAAAAAAATAGGTCATTAAAAGAAAGGGTTGCTCCTTTGTATCAGCTTACATATTCACCTGCCACTATGTCTAAAGAGTAGGAAAAGAAATTAGCAAAATCACAGGGCAAAAAAAGGAGGTATGGTAATGCTGTGATGGTAACCTACAACAGCAACCACATTCACCAAAATGATGAAGCTTCTCCTGTGCTATAGGAAGAAGCATTCAGAAAAGATGAATCTGTGATAAGGGGAATCTTTGGCTACACAAACTTTTGTAACAATTTTTTGTTACAAATGTAACAAAATTTGTAACAATTTTTTGTTACAAATGGCAACAAAAGCAACCAGGTAAATGATCCTCTAGATGTGATCCCAAGAAACAGGGAGTATGAAGCTGAACGGCAACTTGAGTGAGAGTGACCGTGAAACAGAAAAAATTCAAGGACTGAGGGAAGGAAAAAGATTTCAAGAAATGAGATGTCAGTACACTCAAAATATTTGTAGGTAAGACCTGTTAGGAATTAACTCTACTGGAAATAAAGATTTAGATGAGTTACCAGTTCCTGACAATTAAGATTGAAACACAGACACATATGAAGGTTGCATCTACATTAGCAATTAGTGTGGCACAATTACGGTAAATCTGTAAAGTGAAAGAGTTGGTACTGAAGAAGCATATCCATCCCACACTCACTCCTGGGGCTTTATTTTGGACTAGCTTTAAAAAAGTCACAGACAGTTGAGTGCTGAAGGAGTCTATGTAGGTAGGCGATGAAACTTCTCTCGGGAATTACAGAGCTTTAAGTGATCCTTCCTTGGCCATGAACTTGAAGCTTCATTTTCTATCATTATATAAATACTTCCATTTGGGGCAGGGACAAAAAATGGCTCACTGAAAACACTGATTTTTTTTCAAATTAGGTTTTTCCAAAAGAAAAGCTTTGTTATTGGAAGATTTTGACTGTCTCTAATCCTGACAAGATGATGGCTGTTAGTCTATCCTAAATGACACATTTGCACTCAGAAAACAAAAGATCATGAGGCTGAGTAAACGGAGACAGTGGCAGACACAACATGGCATTACCAAGGCAAAAGCAATTCCTTCTGTTGCTTAACTGCAAAACAAAGCACCGCCACTGCCCCTGGGAAAAATGACAGCTACGGATCCCTTCAGTTGTTAACATCGGCAGTTTGTTTTTACCACTTTGGTAAGTCAGCACCTTGGGTGGAGGCGGCCAGGCTTTGGCAGTGGGGCTGCAGGGGCTCTGTGAGGAGGCCGGGGCCTGCCCTGGGCCAGTCACGACTGGTTCCAGCTGGCCCCAGTGGACACCCCTGCAGGGCACTGCCAAGCCCCTCTGCCGCGTATGCAATGCCTCCATGAAAACATCTTTAAGAAAGAGCAGAAAAACACCTGGCAGGTGGCAGCGAAGAGAAAACAACAAACACAAAACAGAAGCAGCAGCGCAAACACCCAGGGCAGAGGAGGGGGCGGGGAGGAGGTGCTACAGTGCTGGAGCAGAGTCCCCTGCAGCCCATGGGAGAGGCCACGGTGGAGCAGGCGTCCACACTGCAGCCCTCCATGCAGGTGGGTGTTTCCTGAAGGGTACTTCCTGTGGAGAGCCCACCTTGCAACAGGGAACAGCGTGAGGAGGAAGGAGCTGCAGAGAGAAGCTGTTACAGACTGACCGCAGCCCCCGTCCTCCACCCAGCCTCCCCCATGCTCCTTGGGGGGGAGAGGAGCTGGGTGTGAAGGAGTGAAGCTGAGCCTGTGAAAACTGGGGATGTGGGAGTGTGAGGGGTTTTTATGTTTTTGTCTTTGCTTCTTACTGTCCAACTCAATTTTAATTGACAATAAATTAAATTACTTTTCCCGAAGTGGAGTCTGTTTTCCCTGTGAAAGGTAGTGGTACATGATCTCCCTGTCTTCATCTTGACCCACAAGGTTTTCCATCCTGTTCTGTTGAGGAGGGGGAGTGTGACAGCGGCTTGGGCCAAGGTTAACCTACCACTGTCACTTAGTATTGCTTATCGGTTATAAAACAAAGTTCAATTAATTTTTCTTGGTATTGAGTTTCTTTGATGCTCCCTTTAGAATGAAACATAGTATTTGACCAAAAAACAATATCCCACCCTTTTGCTATAATTTCCCATCTTTAGTTAAGTGGAAACCTAATCTCGGAGACACTTGCTTAGTACAGGAATGATTATGTTATGTATATCATGCTGGACTGGGATCTCTCACTGCAAATGCACCACCTTTGAGGGCAAACTCTCATTCGAGATTCATTCAAGGGAACTGTGTAGTAACACCGGTGGCAAACAGCAATACCACAGAAAAAAGCACTCACAGAAATTTTCCATTGTTTCTTGACCCAATGAGGATACGGTGTTCTGACTCTTCCCGAGAGATTCTCCCGTGGAACCATGGCATCTTCTCATGGGCTGTAGTGGCAATCAACTTCTCCAGCTGAGGCTTTTGACTAATGATAGCTTGTTCAAGAGCATGCCCCTAGAGAGTGGTAAAAACACAGCAGGACATTCAAACTGTCTTCTGAAAGAAAAACATGACAGGTAGTCTTCCAGTACTGGATTGCTTTTGGGACATCCAAAATCTGCATGTATTTGTTGTATGTGAAGAAAAGATCTGGTTGCTATGACGATATTAAAACAGAAACTAACGTATGGTACTCTAAACATCACACAGCTGGGTTTCTTCCTTTACCTCTGAGAAACAGAAGGAAAAATAACCAGTAAATTAAGCCCTTAATGTATCAGTATTTCAACTGAAAATCGTATTTTTATACTAATGAGACATAGCTAAATATACTTAGCGTCACTCTGAGACGTCATAACATACCTCCATATTACACATCCTATGGCAGTTTACTGAAATAAGTTGAACATACTTTGCCTTGTTGCAGCATGTCTATGTCAAAGACGTCAATGCAAATTTCCCAAAAGTAGACAGGAGAGTTCCAATTTTAGAGTGAACTATGTTAATATTTTAGGTATAACCTACACACTTCTAAACCCATCTACAACCTATCACTTCTAAATTTGGCCCAGAATCTTGAGGGCAAAACCTCCTAGTTTCATCAGTTTTCAACTTGAGTTCATCAACTTCCTACCAGATTGGGCTCAGACTCATCAGAAAAAACTGTAAGCCTCAGCACTTGAGGTAATTGTAGTATAAGTTTCAGGCTTTTCCAGTTTGGGCATTGCTTCACATATTTTACAGAGCAGAACACATAGCATCACTTGCTAGTACAGAAGAGATTAAAAACCTAGTGTAACGCCATGAGTTCATAATGGTAAC
This sequence comes from Pelecanoides urinatrix, assembly GCA_013400755.1. Lineage (NCBI taxonomy): Eukaryota > Metazoa > Chordata > Aves > Procellariiformes > Procellariidae > Pelecanoides > Pelecanoides urinatrix. Next base: position 3,005 of record VZTQ01002502.1, on the reverse strand, counting down.
TCGTGGCATCCCAAGGTGAAATAATATTCATGTTGCAGCCTCCTACACTAGTGTTTCCATGTTAAGACTGGCTTCTTCACAGTCATTTTAAGGAAAAAATCTAGCCTGTCTTCCTCAGCATGGAACATTCCTGCTTGACACATGCAGTACTGAAGACGTATAGGCAGTGCTCTGCAGTCAAGAAACCAAGTTCTGTTTTGGACACAATCTAAATATGCACCACAGAAACAAGGCCAGTTAAGAGGGGAGGATGTAAAACAAGTCACCATGGCACCATGCCTGCCTGCACATCAATCCATAAAACTTCAGAATCAAAAGCAATCAAACAAACCATTTCTGTATCTTATGCATTACATCTATTAATTTTTGGTGCATGTGGAAATCCGATGACACAAGTTAGTGCAGTAGTAGATAAGGCTACTCTAGCCCAAGACATCATAAAAGTCCTAAGTTTTGTAAAATTTCAGGAAAACTAGACTTATGGCCAAGTTACTGTATGTATTGGGGGGAAAAAAGCCCCACTGTTCAAAACTCAAACAGCTATGATTCCATTATGAAAAAATACTACATAGCAGCAGCAAAAGCTGGAAACAAACATTGCAACCTCTTTTTCTCCTAACTCAGAGATCACTTTATGGCAAAATCAGCCTGTGTTTACCTGCAAGTTCCAAGTTTGTTTGACATACTCTCTGATGAGGTTCTCTTTTAAATCTTCAAAGGGCCCTGTTTTGGGTTCAATGCCTGGTGGTCGGTTGAAAGGTTTTCTCAGTAAACAGATAAGGCCATCCGCTTCCTCTGAGTGATAGTTAATGAGTTCAGCAGGACTGGCATGCGACTTGCCTCCTGCAATAGCATATGAGCCACTCAGCTCCCTCTCAATGGTATAATGATGAACCTTCCTTCCATGGGCCAAGGATAAGGCAAAGCCCCCCAGGTAATTCCGGCTTTGGCGGAGCAAGTATAGTCCATCACTCACTCCTCCTTGCATCAGATACTCCTCGGCTTCTTCACGTGTAATATTGCCAAAGAAGTATGGCAAATGGTTAGCAGGGTTCGCCGTGTTGGAAGCCATGTTTTTCCTTTTCCAAGTAGCAAACTTAGTATTCTATATCTGAAAAACAGAGACAGAGACATGAGTATCAGTTGGAAAAAAGAGCATAAGCCAGTAAACATGGCAGTTCACATGTGGTACGTTGGTAATACATTTTTTAAAAGATGTTGGGACGAAGATTACATTTTTGTTTTTATCTTGTTAGAAGTTGTCTTTCTAAATCCCAACTGAAAGCTTTTCCCTGTTATACAGTAATATAAAGATTTCCTACAATTGCACAAGTTTCCTTTAACTCTTTCCCTCTCTGGTCCTTTGCCTAGCCATATAGAGGTTCTGACATTTTCACTTGCCTGAATGCCTCTATCCAGCCTTCTGTACTGGCCTTAAGGTGTTTCCCAATAAAAGGAAATAACTAGGTAAGAAAGATTCAGTGAGAAGAGTTTTTCATTCCAGTTTTGTGCCATTATAATTTTGCTTATAAGAGTAGCTTATGCCAGTATGTGGGCTGCGTATGGACAAAAGTCTTGTATTAAAATAGTTAACATTCCTCTCCACAGAGATTTACCAAAGTTTTTTTAATGGTAAAAAAAAAAAAAAGTGATAGTCTTTTTGAACAGTTTTCATTTCAAACAACTTATATTGAAATAATACGAAGGCACACTACCAACAAAACCACAGAAGAGAATCAAGTTCAGCATTCTGAAGAATAATAGTGCATATAACATAAATGGCTTCAATTCTTTTATGCTTAATTTAACAATAAAAATAATCTTTTACATATATGTATTTTATATATATATGAGATGATATTATTATATATATTAATATATGATATATTTTTAAAAAATATACACAAGGTACTGTACAGAAGTCTAGCTACAGGAATACTGTTCTTCTTGTGTCCTGTCTTCCCTGAGTTATTCCAGCCTCTAACCTAGTCAGCAGAGAAATTTATTTTCATTAAACCCCATGGCAGATTTACACTGCCTGGACAGCTAAGTATTGCGCTGGAATTACTTTTGTCTCTTTCAAATTACTGAAGAGGACACATGAGAATGCAAAAGTTTAATTTGGTTTATTATTCATATTAATGACATTTAAATGACTATCTAATGGATACTGGGAAGAATACCCCAGCTACCTGCTGAAAACATTCAAGTGGATAAGAAGTGAATATGTTGACACCAATGAGACCTGTATTCTTGCAAAAGTATTTGCAAGCTCTTTTTTGTCAGATGAAGTGGTCCAACTGCAATTGCTTATGTAACTGCAAGTTCACCAGTCAAGTCATTAACTGTTTCCTGCAGCATTACGAGTTTTTCATATACTTTCAAATGCTTCCCCAATCCAATCACTGTTTGATCAGGACTGGCCACAGACTGCTGCATCTACAGTTTATGAGGCATAAGAAGGAAGGAATTCCATTTAGGAACAGTTCAACATCTTCTTTTGGTCTAGAAAGAAAAGAAAAATCCCACTAAGTATTGTTGCGTGCACATCTGTAAAATGACTTCATCATCTGAAAAATTACTTTCAGAGAACACATGAAATGCTGAAAAAAATTAGCAGTATGTGCTTATGTTTGTATTACTTGTGTGTGTTAGATTAAACTTTTCCTTAGGAAATATCTCACAACTTCATCACCAAAATTTTTATCTCCTTGTCTTTTAAGTACAGTTGTGACAACTTGATATTGAAATACTCTCCAGTATACAAAATAGGTGACAGCCTCTGTTATCTGTAGTGTATTATGCAGATTTTAGGCTAACCAGGCAACACTACAAGTATATGAAAGGAAAAACAGTTGTTTCTTTGTGTTTACAAGATCACTGCACATCTTGTATCCTTTTTTCCCAATGTATATATACTATGTATAGAATCATAGAATCATTAAGGTTGGAAAAGACCTCTAAGATCATCGAGTCAATCCCTCAACCCAACACCACTATGCCCA
>VZTQ01002501.1:880575-915758 GCA_013400755.1 Pelecanoides urinatrix | reverse complement strand
GCGATGTGGCCCCATTGTGCCCCACAGAAAAGGGACCTTTCTGCCCCAGATGGCATCACCCGCAAATCCTGACTCCAGCACGCTCCACAGAGAGAGCCAGAGAGCCAGAGGGTGCATGGGGCTGGGCTGGGCTCTGGGACAGGGGTTCTGGCACCTGGGTGGAGATGTTAATGGGACAGCATGGCTATCTGAAGGGCCTGGTTTGGGGAGCCCAGGGAGCATGGCATGGAAATCCCTAGCTCCCCATGATACACTTTGTGGTAGTGCATGAAACTGCCACCTACACCGTGGAGAACAGCCCACACTGATGTTCGTCCTATGGAGGGGTCCTGTCTGGGGTGGCTTAAGCCCTGCTGCTGGGTCAAGTCTCTCTCTCTCTCTCTTCCCTTGCACTCCCCTGGTACTTATGGAAGTTTGTGTATTGACCGGGTTGATCAGGGTTTTTTTAGGACCATCATCCTCTGCTCACATCCTGCAGGGCTGGAGAGCAAATGAAGACCATTGGGCTCCAGTTGGTGGCATACAAAGCTCTCAGCTTTCCCATTGGACCTCCTAAAAAAGCAGCTTGAGAGGACATTTTGTTGCTCCAGCCCAAGCAGCTTCTGGGAGAGGCATGAAGCTGCACCTGTGGCTTGGGCTCAGGCAGTTCCAATTAGAGACAAGGCATAATTAACAATGTCAGGGGTGGCTGGGAGGAAGCTGTCAAGGGAATGCTAAGATTTCCATTTCTCATCATCTTCTAACCAAGATTGGACACCCTTCTAGGAGGAATAAGGTCATCACCCAATTATTTGGGCTGAATGCAGAGGTAATGGGGGAATCCTCTAGCCAGTGCTAGACAAAAGAAGAAACTAATTTTCTCATCAGGTCTTTAAAGCCTGTGAAGCCACATCAGTCATCTCCATTGAGAAGCAGCTTGGTTGATTTTAGCCTCTCTTCTCAGACATACTCCCCCAATGGGGATTGAAGACAACCCTGCACTGGTAAAGGTAGATAAAATACAGAGGTGATTTAACGATACTCCTCCAGTCCCTGACGCTGCCCACTGGAAGGTGCTTTACAGACATTGAGGGATGAATTAATTCTCTGACTCCATCTGAAACCTGAAGAAGCAAACCTCCCCCATGGGCTGGAGGGGTTCCTGGCACAGTCCCTTGCTTCATTTTTGCCGAACTAGGCTGTACCTCAAGTCTGAATTGGCAGCAGGAGCAGCTGTTGGACATCTGCCTGGGTACAGAGCTCTGGCACAGCAGCCCCTCTGATGTCACCTCCTGAAGTCTCCAGCCACATGGCAGGTGCTCCCATGTCCACTGTATTTTTCTACAGCTGGTTGATCACCATTCCAAGTTGGAGGTGAGAGACCAGCTCCTGATAGCTGTGCTCCACGTGCACAATGAGCACACGTGTTTTACCAGGATGGGAAGCAACAACCCCCCTGGGACCCAGGTAGTTCTTTCTATGTCTTACAAAGAACTCAAGAGCTAACTGAGGTGAAGAGCAGGAGGGAGAGGAGCCCTGGGTGAAAGCCATAGTGAATGAGAAGATTTGCACTGACACTTACCCAGGAATTAAAGTTTTGATGAATATTTCACCATCATGATGAAATATGGTGCTCACAGACATCTTCCCATTTTTCTTGAGGTCTTCAATCCATCTGGAGTGGGAAGTTATGGTGATGGTACGCCACTTCCCAGCAAGCTAGAGAGAATGACTCTGCGCTGATTAATACAGAGAGCAATGAGAGATTTAGGGGTAGAGCAGGAACCTCCCTCCTTTGCCCAGGCTGCTGATGGGGTGGACAACCATCTCTTCTGCCAGGCACTACAGTGGTCTGCCATAAAGATCTAGCCCAATGCAAGATCCACTTGGCCAAACCCAGGTACCCTGTGACCCTCACTAGCCTGCCGACTGCCCCACTAAAGCGTTCAAGGACCCAAACTTTGTGTTGTTGAATGCCAAGAAGCCTGAGGGACTTTGACTTCCAGCAGGAACTGGGGTCCTTGCAAAAACAGGCAGGTGGGTTTTGTGGGACCTTTGCTCCCTCGGGGAGACCATGTCCAAGCAAGGAATCTTCCCTGTCCTCCACCACGGGAAAACTCCCTCCAGTGGCATTACCTTCTCTCCATCAAAATATTCTTTCAGCGGGATTTTTGCCCGGGCCTGAAGCATCAACAGAAGTATCAATTCCAGGAGCAAGAAAATTACCTTCATCTTCAGCACACCTGTGAGAAAGAGAAGCTCCGTGGGCAGCTCAGAGCTTTCATCCCTGCACATGGATCCTCAGGGGCAGTGGAGCAAACCCTCCCTTGTCCCCGTCTGTGCGATGGCCAGTGCTGAGATAACATCATTAGCTGGGTTTCTCCCCGCCTACAGCCAAACGGCGTGTTCCTACCGAGGTCTGAGACAGAGCGATCCCCTCAGGTCTTCCGAGAGAGGGCAGGGAGAAGGGGGCGAGAAATTCTCTGCCAGCTTCAGCCCCATGGACGGTTTCCGTGGAGTCAAAGCAAGAGCCTCCAGAGTGATGGAGAGCCCTAGATGACCTCCTTGGTGCTCTGGGGTGCATCCTGCCTGGTCCCAGGAGCTGGATATGTCCTGTCTGCGTAAGTGATCCTCATTTCATCCCTAAATCTTCCTTTGCTGTGGGTAAAGCTTCACTCCCCCAGACTCTTTTTTGCTCAGATGTGGTGGTATAGAGCAGTGCTCTCCAAACTTTTTTGACTGCACAGTCTTATCAGTGAAAAACTTTTGAGCTTGCACCCCGAATATATGTATATTTATTCATAAATTATATACATGTACATTATAAAACATACACAATAATAGACATTTTAAAAAGACAAGATAAAGATTAAATAAACACTAGTTTTAAAATATTATTTTATTTTACTTTATTTATTAATGGTACCAAAAATACTTTATTTCTGCACCCCAATGGATTGTCTGGCGTACCCCCTGGGGCACATGCTGCCTGTTTTGGAGTCCACTGCTCTAGAGAAAGCAGGGATATCCCCTTACAGATGAGCCTGATAAAAGGGATATATTTTTCTTTTATCCCTAGTGACACTGCTGGTCTTTACAGCAAGCTCCATCGATCCATATCGTGGTGTGGTCTCGCCCATCGGTGTCATGAGTTGATGAAGGTTGAGCACGGAGCACACTCAGGACTTGTGGTGCCTGACCCTTCCCTGCTGCAGGGGTCCTCCAACCTCTTTCCCTGCCTGTCACCTCCAGAGTTGCATACCCGGCCAAATACTAAAGTAGCTACAACTGGCAGGAGCAGTCATGAAATCACAGGTTTCCCTGTCAGTAGGGAGAGCGGAGGGGTGGCAGATAGCTCTGGCTCACCCTGTCCTGGAGGCCATGGGTGGGAAGGGATGTGAAATTCCTGTTTTATTTCCAAAGGAGCTGCCAATTTGTAGATGTCCTAAAAACTGTGTTCCCCAACTGGCCCTGCCTCGTCCATGTGCACTGGGAGGATGTGTTGCATCCTCACCTGAGCGGTATAAGGCACGTTGGGTTCCTACTGGGAAATCCTTGACTCCGTCAGGGACGGAGGAATCACAGGAAACCAGTTCCTATAATTTCTGCTAAGTAGGAGTCTTACAGAGTCTTACTTGTAAAGAAATTCCAACCCAGCATTCGGCTGAGGTCCAAGGAGGACATGTTTCGCTGTGCCTGTAGGTGTACCTTCTTGCACACACTGAGTAGTGGTCACAGCATCCTTTCACATCCCTCATAACCACCAGGTGACACCCTCCAGGCTCCGTGTGCTGCTGAGAGCCCCTCAACCCTTCCTGAAGGCACGTCATGAGTCAGATTAATCTGTTCTCCCATCCACGCTCCTGCCTTACCACCACCATTTTGCATGTGGAAGTAGCTCTCCATTCCCAGGATTAACTTTGACTCCTGAAACTACAAAGATCAATCCCCTGACAATTGTTTTCCTACTTAAATGTATTTTATTGCATTAAGGGAAAGACATCTGGCTCTGCAGTGTCTGCAAGTCCAGCCCAGGCAAGATTATCCACCACTTAACAGGAGATGCAAACAGCCGAGCATTACTGCTCTGCTTTGCACAGTGTTTCACCTCAGAAAGGGCTCTGCTTAGGGATAAAAGCTCTTTCCAGAAAGCCTGACAAAGCTCTGGTGTAAATAAGTGATCAAAAAAAATAAGGCTTACTAAAGGCACCGTCACATCAAAGGCAGTGTCTGGACAGCCAGTGCAGCTTCTCTACCTGGGCAATACCTATTTCTTAGGAAAAAACGTCCAGAACTACTTACTGGGAGAATTCCTGAGGCCAAGCAATTAGCAATTTTACAAAATCCCCTTCCACCCTATTCAGGTCTCCAGAGGACGTTGCGTGCCATCCTTCTGCCACCAGAAGCGGGTCCAAGAGGCTGAAGACCTCTGCAGTGCCCCACACTGGGAGGATGGCGCCCGGCTCCTGGGATGGGATGAGACACAGCTCACCTGCCTGGGGTCGTACTGCGCGAGTTGGCCTGTCTGAAGCTGCCTCTGTGAGTTCAAGCCAGCTGTGCTTGTACACAAAGGGACACAAAGGGAGACAGTGTTGTGAATTAGGTACCCAGCCCCTGGGTCCCCACCGGGCAATAACGGATCTGAGCATTGGATGCGTTGGTGAGGGAGAGTGAGGAGCCGCCGGCTGTGCCCCCACCAGCACCACGCAGCACCGCCCAGCTGGGAGCTCCAGGCCCCTTCATGTGCGTTGGGTCACCGAGAGCCGCATCCCTGTCACGGGGAGCGTGGGGGTTGCTCAGCGGCGATGCCTGCACCCTTGGATATCTGTGACACCCCCCTGCGCAGGGCTTTCCTGATGGCCCCTTTGACCTCGTTGTTTCTCAAGCTATAGATGATGGGGTTGAGCATGGGGGTCACAACAGCGTAGAGCAGGGCGAGGCCCTCGTCCATTTCCTTGGAGCCGCTGGAGTGAGGCACCAGGTATGCAACGGCCCCAGCACCGAAGAACAGGGACACCACAGTCAGGTGGGAGGTGCAGGTGGCAAAGGCCCTCTGCGTCCCTGCTCCCTTCTGGAGGACAGCCCTGATGATGTGAACGTACGACATGAGAGTAAGGAGGAAAGAGCCCATCGCAATAGTCCCAGCCAAAGCATACAAGGCGGCCTTGTTGAGGGGAGCATTAGGGCTGCAGGATGCTTTCAGCAAGAAGGGCAGCTCGCAGAATAAGTGGTTGACCATGTTGGACCCACAGAAGGGCAATCGGGCTGTGAGGAAGGCCTGGATCAGAGACGAGGAGGAGCCGCTCAGCCACGAAACAGCCACTAAACCGTGGCACATCTTCTTGCTCATGAGCACCGGGTAGTGAAGGGGGTTGCAGATGGCCAGGTACCGATCGTAGGCCATGGCAGCCAGGAGCACGCACTCGGAGCCCCCAAAGCAAAGGAAGAAATAGATCTGTGTGATGCAGCCCACAAAGGAGATGGTCTTCTGTGGTGAGAAGGAGTCTCCAAGGATCTTAGGGAGGGTGACGGAGGAGTAGCAGATGTCCAGGAAGGAGAGGTGGCCCAGGAAGAAATACATGGGGGAGTGCAGATGGGCATCCAGCCAGACAAGGGTCACGATGAGCAGGTTCCCCACCACCGTCACCAGATAAATGAGCGAGAAGCACAGGCAGAGGGTCATCTGTGCTCTGTAGGCATTGGAAAATCCCAAGAGAAGGAACATGGTGGGGCTGCTGAGATTTCCCCGCTGCAGGGATTTGGGGCTCATCTACAGGGAGAGCAGGAGGAGATAAGGACAGGTAGAAGGAGGCTGAACACTCACCCCTGCCGTGGGGCATCGCCAGCCCTCCGCTCTGCTGCGCGGTGGGCTGGAGCTGTGCCACTGCCCCAGCACTCCTCACACCTCACTCCAGGGGCTCGGGGAGGCAAGTGGTGGGTCTCAGCCCATGGGGTTTCAATCCTCAAGGCAACCCCCAACTCTTCGTCACCTGAAGGACACCAGACAGAGTTGGGACCTCACCACTGCGGTCAGTAAGCATCCCAGGGACTGGTAAAGGAGAGCAGATGAGAGCAGCTCTTGTCCCCCCTTCAGGTTTCCTGGGCTGCAACTGGAGATTGGTCTAAAGATCCCACAAAACATGACAAGTTGGACCTTGCCTGAACAGTTGCTGCCCTTCCTGGGAGCAAATTGTGTTTACACCATTAGTGAAGATACAGAAAGATCTCCTGCTTCCCCTCTCCATCACAGATTGTGGGAGCAGATCTCAAAAAAAAACCCCAGAAATCTTTAAACATTACAGACAAAGAAGGTGTCTGCTTGCAAATACTGCACTGTAGGTGTTAGCCTCATGTTCACACCTAGCAAACAATGCAAGGGAAGGACCTCTGAGAGTCTGAGAGATCATAGGAGGATCAGAAAGGCATCTGACGGTGACTGTGTAGTTCAAACAGGCTTGAGGGTGGCAAGGAAAAGCAGAGACACTAGCCTGCAGTGTCTCTGCAGGAAAAGGAAAAGACTCTGAATCTAACAAGAAACTGGATCTCAGGGACAAACGAAGATGAGATACAGAAGATTTTGAGTGTGAAACTAAAACTACTGAATCCAAAGGAAGAGCAGTAAGGAGATGATCAGAGATTCGCGCAAGCCTGCAAGAATCTGTTGGTACTGGCAGACCTGTCACCAGGTCCCTCCAGAGAGAAGTGTGGGAGCATCCGCCAGGAGCGAAGAGGAGGTGAGTGCCAGGCTGAGAAGAATTGAGCACCCTCAAACGGCATTGCAGGCTCCCTCCAAGAGGGAACAAGAACATCCTCACCATGCTGGGGATGCGTTCCATGACACAGAGGTTCAGGGATGGGCTGTGGATTTGTCCTGGTGCCCAGCAGTGAAGGTGGGTGCGTGAGCAGGGAGTGAGGGAGGAGCAGCCAGCTCGAGGCTGGGTGCCGCAGCAAGGGCTGGGGTGCTTGAGCAGCTGGGAGCCTCCACGGACACCCTCCTCCCAGTGCAAGGAGGCACGCCAGCGGCAGGGGAGAAGCCTTCAGGGATGTGATGCCAGGCTTTCAACCATGAAGGGAATGGAGGTTGAAGGAGAGGCATGTACTCTCCATGCTGGTTTGGGATGTGCTGGAAGAGTAGGAGCTGGTAAACAAGGGCATGACCGCAGAGGGAAGGGAAGCACCTGTAGGGTTAAGAGCAGTTGGGAGAGAGGTATGGGCAGCAAAAATCTGGTGTCTCCTCTGGCTCAGGAACAGCAGGTGGTCCATAGGAAAAACCACAAATGATTGTAGCCTCATGCAAAGCTGGTATGGAGGAACTCAAATTACTACATAGAATCATAGAATCATTAAGGTTGGAAAAGACCTCTAAGGTCATCGAGTCCAACCGTCAACCCAACACCCCCTATTCCCACTAAACCATGTCCCTGAGCACCTCATCTATACGTCTTTTAAATACCTCCAGGGATGGTGATTCCACCACTTCCCTGGGCAGCCTGTTCCAAGGAGCTCCATGGAGCTCCATGGAGCTGCCCATGGCAGCAGATATTCCCAGAGGTCAGAGAAATAGCTGGTGTGACCAGAGTGGAGGCAATGGAGGTCACAGGAGGAGAGGGTAAGAATGGGAGGCGAGGAGGAAGGGTAGCACAGCACAAGACGTTGAAAGGCACCATCAAAAGACCTTCGTGGATCTAAATTGTCTTGGGAAGGAGGGAAAAGAAGGTCTACCCAGACAGTGCTGGGAGCCTGTCGCAAATCCCCCAGCCAGACTGGGGCAAGGACAATGCGCCAGGAGAGAAATTCTTCCAGGAAGAGTAACTTTGGAGTTGGGAGGTTATAAATCACAGCCTTGTCTGTAATGGTCATTCAAGATATCCTTGGGTATGACATCTCACGTGTCTCTTCACCAGGTCACAGCATGAGCTGATGGGGTTTTTTTGTACCTGTTCCTGAAAAATAAGCTGTTTTTAGAAGAGCTATCTGAGAAAATAACTTCAGCTAGAGTAGGCATGAGTCAATGCCATTTTGTGTAAATGGGAAGATCAATAGGAGCAGATTGGTGGCTGTGGCTGTGAACAAGCACAAATCAGGACAAATGAGAAGAGCTTGTTACTGCAGCTGGGCAGATTTGGGAAGTCCAGCATGCAAACGTAGAAAAGAGCTGGGATTTCATGAAAGCGAAGCTAAAAACTGCCTCTCAAGCACAAAGAAGACTGGTGGAGCAGGGCTTCTCCCTAGCAAATGAGCAATGTGTATACACCGAGGAGGATATTTGGAAAGAGTGGAAAGTCTGCAAGGAATGAAAAGAACCTGAAAAGCGGTAAGCAAAGTCTGCACTTAAAGATGGAGTGCAGGGAGACTGTGAAAATTGCTTGTAGCGTTATGAGATTAATATATGCCCTTCCGCCATGTAGTTGAAGGACAGGCAGCCCCGCAGTGCTTCTCAGTTGTATGCCATGGAAGTCATACATCGCCCACTCCCAGTTTTCCAGGAGGACAATGACAATTTATGGCAAAGGTAGGGTGGCCAGTGACAGCATGAGGGCACGGGGACAGCAGCATTAAGGAGGGAGGAGAGCCTTCAGAGGTTTGCTGCATGTCAGCAGGGCTGCGGGAGGGGAGCGGGGCTTCAACTGAGTGCAGGAAGAATGAATGCTGCTTCTCCTAGAGTGAGGGTGCAAAACGTCTTCGTGATGGGGCTTATGTCCGTTGGGAGAATCCAGCACCAGACATTTGTAAGGCTTTAGGGGAAAGAAAAAGAAAGAAAACTAGGTGGGCACAGGAGCTCTGGGACTACGCAGCAGTCTGTCTGCTCAGGGTCCTCAGCTGGAGACCCAGTGGTCCAGTCAGCCCAGGGTAGTAATGAGTCATGAGTGAGGCACAGGATGCCAAACTGGCCATGGGGACAGCAGAAAGGTTTCCAGTCCATGTGGGAAAATACTGATGCTGTGGTACGTTAGGGAGACCTTGCGGGGTGGTGCACAGGGAGTGGGGAGCCCACTCGAGGAGGAGGAAGCTAAGCCGGGCTGCCAGGATGCCTGGAGAGGGGAGAGTCCATCAGAGAGGACATGGTGCGACGTTGTCAGCCCGGACAAGCAAAGCTGAGCAGGGAGATGGCTGCGGCATCAGGGAGCAGAGCCCTTCGCTCGAGCGTGCTGCTGTGGGTAACCCTGGCATGGGCAAGCCCGCAAGAGCTAGCAGCTTAAACCCAATTTCAAAAAAGACTTTGACCCAGGAATCATCTCCTTAGATCTAACGCGCCAGCGTTTGGACAAGGAACTGAGGTCTCACGTGGTGCCTTCTCAGGAGGCTTGGGGCCCAAAGTGCTCACATCATGGGGCAAAGGCAGGAGGGGTTTTGGTTCCTAAATATCTTTGTCACCACAGAAAACTTTTCCCTTTACCTAAAATAAACCGGTTCTAAGTATAAGTGAGTGTCCACAGAGCCTTTGCACTGGTTTAACGAAGCAGGGATGGAAAACTACATGCCTGGTTCATCTGGAAGATGGCACACAGACAAACCTGGTGCAAGACCCCTGGGGAGGGCACCCACCCCCAGGACCCTTCCTGTGCCCCGTGGCCTCCCCAGAACCAGGGGCATACCAACAATCTGATGTCCCCGGGGCACCGCCACCGTCTGGGCTACCAGCAAACCAGCTTGGCTTCTCTGGCACCGGTTGCCTCACCGGGAGGTGGAGGGCGCGGGCGGGATGAGGCATGGCAGACCGTCTGTGTCCCCCAGCAGTGCCCTCCGGCCCGCGAGCCAGGGAAGGAGGAGATGTCAAAGGCGTTGTGCGACCGGGATGCAAGTGGCATCTTCATTTCATTTTCCGATAACTGTAGGGGTTTGCAATTACATCTGCTGATCTGATAGTCATTAGCTGGACGATCAGCCAGTCATTGGAAGTGTCTGTTTGCCTTTCAGCTAATTAAATTGCATTTTATTTGCAATCAAATCTAATATGAGATAAGTGAGCTCGAGGTAGACTCGGGAGCAGCTGATGGGCGCTGCTCTGCACGAAGCACAGGCCAACACCACGGTCTCGCTGGGTTAGTAGAGCCGCACCCCAGGCGGACCGGGAACACCGATGGAAAGAGGCTGTGGCACAGGTGAACGGGGGACACATCTGCAGCCGGGCAGCGCTGTGTTTGCAGTAGGGGCAGGGCTCCTGCCGCGCTGCCAGCCGGCAAGCTGCGGTGCTGTGAACTTTGAGACGCGTACCAGGCACCAGGTACTCATCTGGCTGCCGGACCATGAAGGGGCACAGAGCAGGGCAGGGCAGACCTGGCCTTGCAGGACCCTGGCGTGGGGCTGACTCCTTCCCTCCTCCATCCTACAGCTGTCCTGCGCTCAAGCACTTACCTACACAGGTGTCAGGGACACTGGTGACCCAGTGCCTGCACGGCTTACCTTGAGAAGATGCTTTCTCTCTTCACACCAGGTGTGTCTGGCAGCACCAGCAGTTTGGGACACCAGGATGATTTCAATATACTCCTGGGATGCATCTGGGAAAAGATCCCCTGTTACAGCAGAGTCCATAATTGCTCCACACAGCCCCTCGGGCACAGTGCTTTGGGATGCTGTGGGAGCAGGGAAGTGCACTGCCAGGGAATATGGTGTGCTGAGTCCTGTGCTCTGTGCCCAACCGTGCACATCCCCCTGAGGGGTGCTCCAGCAGCATCTCCACGAAGAGGGCCCCAAACCTCCAGGGCCAAGGACAGGGGGCAGGTCTGAAGTTGTCTTTGAACTTCTTAGCAGCTAGAGACACCCAGAGGGGTGGTCCTGCGGTGGAGCTGGAGTAGCACAGTCGGCTTTGCAGCCAAAGTGGCTCAGAGACACCCTTAAGCAGGAGTCTGAGCCTAGGAATATGTCAGAGTTTGGCGCTTCAGCCTGGGCTTTCCTTTTCTAGCTTGTTTTCTCCACTTTTGCAACTGAGAATGTACCTCCTGGCTTTGCTGGATAGCTTTGGCTCCTTCTAGACAAACTCATCTAGATTTAAGAGTGACTTAAGGGGCTTTAGCAAGCATAAGGTGTGTTGCTTCTCTGAACCACTGCTGGGAGACCTTCTACCTCTGAGAAATTTGGGAATCTGGAAGGGAAGTTTCCCCCCAGATGCAACAATCTGCAAAGGTCAGGGTGGGGCCTGACAGCATCCACATCTTTGGGGAGGGGAGAGGGAGACGCTGGCCAGAAACAGGAGCACCTCTCTCTGATGCGGCACGTCTCCCTGCCCCTCTGACTCAACCCGTCTTCCCACTTTCAGCACACGCAAGTGCGTTTTGGAGCCTAAAGTCTCCCTCCTTCTATTTCACCATAGCATCCTCGGCCTTTCCCTGCTCTGCCCGCCCGTGTCTGGCAGCAGCAGGCAGCAGGCAGCAGCCAGGGGATGGCCACGGGGCAGATGAGGGAGGGCTGAGAGCACACTGAGACCACACATGTCAGGAGTGGGCATCTTCCCTTGTATTGGCCACAATTATAATTAATTTACGGGTGGTGAATAATGAATAAATAACTTCTGTGAGTGTTGATGCTCAGCTGGCCATGTTCAGCTGGGTTCCTTGTTATCAGTCCTGTTTGCATATCTCCATGGCCCGGGGAGCCACAGGAGGATTTTGGTTGGAAGGCACCTCAGGGGTCTCTGGTCCTGCATCTGCTCAGAGCAGGGCCAGCTTTAAAGTTAGATCAGGTTGCTCAGGGACTTGTCCACCTCAGTTTGGATACCTCCAAGGATGGGAAGGTACTCAACCACATTTCTGGATGTGCTCTAGTGCAAGACCACCTTCATGATGAAGAACTTTTGTCCTACTGGAATTTACCATGTTGCAGCTCGTGCCTGTTGCCCTTCATCCTAGCACTGAGCACTCCAGGAAGAGTGTGGCTGCGTCTTCTCCAGATCCTCCCCTGAGGCAGCTGGAGACAGCAGCCTTCTCTTCTGAAGGCTGGACCAGCCCAGCTCTCTCAGTCTCTCCTCATACCTGCTGTGCTCCAGGCCCTGACCAGCTTCGTGTCCTCCACTGGGCTGTCTGCGGTTTGTCAGGACCATCCTTGTACTGGGGAGCCCTAAACTGGACCCAGCTCTTCCAACATGGTCTCACAAGTGCTCCCTTGAGCTGATGGCTGCCCTTTGCTAACCCAGACCAGGATGCATCTGGCTGCCTTTGCTGCAAAGGCACTCTGCTGACCCATGTGCAGCTTGTTGCCCACTAGACACACAGGGCTTTTCCTGCAGTGCTGCCATCTCCCTGCAGGCCCAGTCTGCCCAGTTGCACGGGGTTAGCCCAGCCCAGTGGCAGGACTTTGCATTTGCCTTGGCTGAACATCAAGAGGTTTGTGCTACCCCATTCTGGGGGCTGCTGTGGCCCTCTGAATGGCAGTTCCAGCATAACAACCTGTCCCCAAAGCTTGCACATCATCACTGATACTGGGCATTGCTGGTACTGATGCATCTTCATGCATTTCAGGAGATGCTGACCCTGGCAGCTTGGGAAGTCCCCAGCCACATTGCTTCAGGCCACCAAACACTTCCCATCAGCCGTGTTGGGTCAGCCAGTCATGGAGCCAGGGTCCTGAGGTGATCCAGGTTGAAAATAGCCACACGCTTTCAATAGCTTTCAACAGTTTTCAACAGTTTTCAACACCAGGAAGAGGCGGGAACGTCCGAAGCCAGTTGCATTTCGGGTGCCAGTGCACCCAGCAGCAATGAGTTTTTTTCCTCACTTTTAATGGGTCTCAGTTGTGTCGTTAAAAGTTTCTGAACTTCTGCAGTCTTAACTTCTGAAAAGGCTCCAGGGACTTGTTGTGCCACTGCAACGCCTGGGGACAGGAGCTATATTTGCCCCTTCCCAAACCAGGGAGCAAAACCAGTGTTTATTCCTCTGTGGGCCCAGTCCAGCACAGAGGTGTCTACAAGCAATAATTGGCAATTTAGAGGTGACTCACTCCTGACCCGTGGGAGTTCAAATGGTTTATGCCTGTGCTGTCGAGAGCCAATGCCCCGCGCCCAGATCCCGGCAGGGGCTGGCCGTGAGGCTGGAGGGTGGGGAAAGACTCAGTTGGGCTGGCACCCGCCAGGTCCCGTTCCAGTGGCTCCTGGGGAGCTCCATGGCCTCACCCTACACCATCCAAGACAGACGGACAAGACCTGATGACTGCATGTCGTTAGATTGACTCCTGCTGTGGTGACCTCTAGCTGGTGACGGTGGCGCTGGCATCTGTCACAGGCAAAGGGACATCCAGGAGGCTCTAACACATGGTTACTCCAGGCAGGTTGGATGGGCACCCGTGGGCTCAGTTTTTTGGGATGGCCAAGAGCCCAGAGGTCCTGAGCAGCAAGCAGGACCTGGCTCATGGTCTGAAATCAAAACGCCATTCTTGTGACAGCCAGTGCTACGCTTAGAACCAGAGACTATCTGATACAGTCACATTTTATTTTTAAAAGGGGAAAAAATGGAAAGTCAAGAGGATTAAATATCACATATGGCACAGAGATTGTCTGGAAAGACCAGCTTAGCTTCACTCTGAGCGCTTAAGCTGATATTAGCAAAGGCAAACCCTAAACAACGTTATAAAGGGAAATGGAAGTCAGCACAATTAAATCAATTTAAAGAAGCTGATCAGAAATAAGATAAATGTTCTTCAACTTGCTGAAGCTGCATCCACATGAAGACAGTAAAATGACCCCTGGTACGTTAACTGGCAAGAACATAAGACAAACACTGAAGACACCAAATTTGTCCCCTTGCTCCTCTACTCTGAGGAATGACATGTATTCCTTTCTTCAAAGGAACCGGGAGAATTTAACACTAGAAAGTGTTTGGCCAGTAACCAGTCAAATTCCGAGTGAGTATTCAAAGAAAATAAACTGATAGAAAAGTGAGGAAACTCTGCATCTGCCTTAGCTGAGGAGGAGCTTTGGTGGATACCCAGGCTAGATGACCTCCTTTGCTAACTTGTGAAAGGGTCTGTCCTACCAATACAGAAATACAAGTGAGTAGTAAGACAGAGGAGATGACATTTCCAGTCAAAGTAAATCAGGTATGAAACTCAAACTTTTCACTGCAGCATGTCATCTGCTGCTTGGACTCACCTTTGCTACCTCTATTTTTCACTAGAAGATTAGAAGAAGCAAATATGCTGGCTTTTAAAGAGGTTGTCGGAGGTAAAGAGACTACGGACAAGTAGATCTACTATGCAGTGTGGGCAGATACTCACAAAAGCTGTAATAAATGGTAGACCTGGTTGATGTATGTCACAGGGGAGACTGAATGCAACTTTTGCACAGGAAAATCACACCTCAGAAATACAGTTTCTGGAGGAGTCAACAAGATATGGGTGTTGGGCATCCCCTGGTCAGCTGAGAAGGGTCTTCATCAAAGCTTGCAGGGGACAAGCTGCCCTAGGCTAGGGAGGAAGATCCTCACTTGGATAAACGTTTGGCTGAGAGAGAGAAAAAGAGAGGAAGGTCACCCAGGGAGCTCACTGTGCTGACAGACGTCTTGTAAAACATCTCATCCACATGCAGCAGGTGCCAAAGGTGGCAGCTGCAGCATGAGGAGAAGTTAGGTGAAGATTGGCAATCAGGGTAAGGCACCATGTAAATCTAAGCCATACCCACACCTTCTCAGCTGGGTGAAGGTCCAGGTCTGGTCATCCAGCCCCAGCAGGGACACGGTCTAAGCAGGGGAGGGAGAGAGAAGGATGAGAGGCACAGCTGGGAGCGCAAGGAGACTTGTTAAAGATTTAAGATCTGGAACAGCATGAAGAGGGTGAATAGCGAAGATGATAGTCTCACATCACCAGCAAGCACCGCAGCCATCAGCTGTGAGTCTCCAAATTGCTCCTCACACATGAAAGGCTTGTCCAGCACCTCCCTTGCCCCAACACCCCTCTGCAATCTCCAGCAGCCGGTTGGGACCTGGGTGCCTGGGCTGATCTCCACTGCACCAACCTGGTCCCCTCCAGCCCATCTCACCACCATGCTCCCACAGCGCCCAGCCAAGGAGCTGCAAGTGAAACCATTGCAACAAGCGAAAGGGAGTGCAGAGACGGGTGGTGAAGCTCCTCGCTGCAGGATGACACCAGTGCCGAGAAGATGCCTCACCCAGGAAGCCCTTAGAAACATTCAGGGAAGAAAAGTCCCATGTCATTAAATATACAATGACATCTGGCCAGGTTTGCTGGGGGGATAAAAGAGGGGACAGGTACAACCCTTTTTTCACCCTGTCCCCGCGTGCTCCTTCTTGCCCCATTACCTGCCTGTTGTTGAAGGCAGGGTGCTGGGAGAGGGGCTGCTTGGTCTGATGAGCATTGAATGAGCAGCAGGTACAGGGACAGTCTTGATGGGAGGGCTGAGGGATCGTGGGAGGCTGCGGTGGGGACCCCCCGCCTGCTCTGCATGGAGAGGACTCACACCCAGAAAAGAGCTGAAATTGCAGGCTGTGTGCATCCTGCACATGGCACAGGGAGAAAACAGACGGACAAAAGGAGTGGAAAATGCCGGTGGCAAAGAGAAATGATCTCACCACTGTCTGGCAGGGTGATGCCTGCACACAGCAGGAAGGAAATATTTGGCTGGAACACAATGTGGAGACACCAGGACTCTCCGTCACACTAAGCCCTTGGCGAAGGGCGTTGCTGGCAGCAGGATGTTTTCATCTACATCAATACACGTACCGAAAACAAGCCTTGAGGCAAAACTGTGTGTGGGCCCCGTGCTCTTGGAAGCACAGCAAATGCTGAACTGTTCCACTCCAAACTACGGGGGAGAATTCCTGCTGGAAATGCTGGGGTCCTTCCAAAAAGGGTGGAGATGATGCTGGGTTGGGAAGTCCCAGGGAGTTCCCTTGCCCTGCCAGTCCTGGAGTGTGTCCAGCTCTTGTGATCCTCAAGATCAGGAGGGGCAGCTTCCCAAATGTATTTTCCCGATCCCTGGGAGGAAGAAGGAGCACCTGGGAACATCCCGAGGTGCTCAGCTGCTGGGACGACACCTTCCCGGAGTACCTGCTACCGTCACGCAGCAGCGAGGCAGATCCCGGGCTGAAATGAATGCCCGGGTGACTGGCCAGGGATGGGCAGGGTAGAAAGACCAGCAGAGAGGATTTTGGAGGAAATTCCTTTTCCAGGAGAGGCACAAGCTGCTTCACACCCTGCCAAATCTCAGTGCCTGTGAGCACTGGCTGAGCCCTGGAGATGAGCATGCATGAGGTGCCGGGGCTTCGCTGGGGACACGGGTTACCCTAGGCAGGCTGTGGTTTCTCCTGGGTGGATCTGAGGAGCTGAACAGAGCAGGAAGGGAAGGAAGGGGTGGGATTTCAGAAATATAAATTCAAAGGAAGGCAGTCTCTGGAGGCAGATGTCCACCACCACCAGATAATCTGATTCCAGTGGGGGCTTTCTTTGCGCGGTGCCCAGGGACGCAGGCCATACGCAGCCCTGCGCCAGCTCTCTGGGTTTGGGTCTGGAGGACTCAGACACCCACCTTCCACCTTCTCCTTTCCACCTTCTACCTTCCACCTTCCACCAGCCCTGCAGCACTACGGGCTGAGAGGTCCCAAAGCTGAGTCTTGCTCTAGCCTTGGCCCAGTCTGAGCTGGTGGGCGAGCGGGGCTCTAGGGGAGTGGAAGGCTACAATTGCAGTAGGGCAAGCAGAAGGAAGGTGAGTTGGATGGTGGCAGAGATCACAGCCCTCCAAACTCCAACCTCAATTTCTGTGGCCAAATCCCATGGCCTTTCTCCCCCCAGCCACTCGTGCCCACGGAATTTGCAGCCTCACTGCACCCCCTGCCTCAGCTCTGCCTGGCCATGCTCCTGCCCCGTGGGAGGCACCCAGGAGGGAAAATCCTGGTGGGCTCCAAAAATGCCCTCACTTAGGTGAGCTCAGCCCAGCATCACTCCTGGCTGTTCACCACCCACAGACCCCAGGAGGACAACAGAAGGGACCACACGCCTGAGCACCCCAGTTTCTCCCCAGTTAGTTACACCAAGCTCTGGGGTGAGTTTCTATTTATTTAGCAAAAAGGAGGGACTGTGCGCTGGAGGATCAGGAGACGTGTCAGAGCCTTGATCACCGAGCTTGGAAGAGGGATGGCAGCGCAGCAGCCTGGAGCTTCAGAGTGTGGGTCTTGCATCGCTCAGCAGGAGCATCCATCAGCCAGCCTGCACCTCCTAGAAAACAGCCGGGAGAGGTGGGCTAAGTAATTGAGGTGAGGAGGCCAACAGAGAGGGCCAAGCAGGACTCTCCATTGGGATCAGTGCATTCTCTTCCAGTTCTCCCCAGCTCCATAGGGTAAGCCACCTCCAGCAATGGATTTCTAGCTAACCCCTACAACTGAATGTGTACCGGTGTGGTGGGAAATCACGTGCCAGGGTGGGCCAACAACAACCATGTGTTGTGTGGTGAGACACCAACCCAACTTCTGGCTAGTTTTGCTGGTCCAAACCCCAAGGTCCTTTTGGCAAGAGCCGGTGACCCGGCCCTCACTGCTGGATGAGCCCTGCAGCTGTTTCTCCACTGAACCGGTGGTTTTGGTTCAAGTGATCCTTGCTCACCACCGGGCAGATGCATCCTGGGGGTCTGTGCTGCAGAGCAGCTCCAAAGGTGGCACTCCTACCTGGGTGCGAGTTCCAGCACAGCTTCAGAAAACTCAGCCCCCAGAGTAATTTGAGGAGCTCATGGTGGCCCTTGCTGGGGCACCAAGGGGGGCAATTTCCAGCTGAGGACATTGCAAACACCGTGTTGCACTGCAACAGCTCACCTATGCTTCATCGAGGCTGCATTCCTCTGTGAAAATAAAGAGAAAGGCTGAGTCCGGGGCTGTGGTCTGGCTAGTCCCATTTAGCACCCAAAATAAATAACCCAGGAATGAAGTTGAGCAAGGCAAAAGCCATGATATGCCAAGCCAGAGTGCTTTCTCCTGCCAGCTCAGACCACAAAGTGGTGGTAGTGATGGGCTTGAGCTGGTCCCTGCCAGAACATCCTGGCTCCCCGTATCAACCGAGCCAGCCCAACATGGTGCTGGGCAGTGCTCACCCTGGCTGGGCAGCATCTTGATCATCTCGTCGGTGAAACTCTTCTCCCTCGCAATCTTCTCGAACAGTGCTGTGATTTTGGGGCTCACCTCCCGGGTTCTGCCTAAAGGCAAAGACACAAGTTACCTCCAGGCTGTGGCCTGTCCCTGCATCTCCTGGGCAGCTGGCAAGCGTGCCCAGGCCAAGACAGGATGGATAACGGTCCCTGGGAGAAGGCTGGAGGCAGTGGCAGAGATCCTGGAGAGCAGCGGTGGCCAGGCACAGGAGACACCCCTGCCGGGGGACAAGACGAAGCGGAGGTCCTGGCACCAGCACAGTGTCTCCTCTCTTGGTTCCCATCCCCAACATTTCTGCCCCCCTTGCAGCAGGACCCCCACTCTTCGCCCCATTTCACCAAGTGACTTACCCAAGGCCACGGACTCCCAGCACAGTGCAGAAGCCTGAGCCCCAGCCTCCCCTGCCAGCCCCAAATCGCTGCCCCTTCCCCTGCTGCACAGGGGACACGCAGCAGCCCCAGCCCCACTTCTGCACCCCACCCAGGGCAGGAGGGCAGCGGTGAGGAGGGGGTCTCTCCCACGGCCCCCTGACTCCAGGTCTCTCAGGACACTAGGAAGCACCTTGACACCGCCCAGCAGTTCACCCTGGTCAGGCCGCTACTGGCTACGCACTGTAAAGCCTCAGCATCCGCAAGGTCTTCCCGTCCTTCACTCTGGAGGCAAAAATAACTGCGTACGTTTGGCCGTCGGTATCCACCACCTGCACCGTTTTATTGCCTCTCTCTGCAAAAGGGCATGGAGGAAAGCAAAAAATTGATTACCTCCTCCTGAGAACTCCCACACTGCAAAAGGGCTGTAAGAGTGTGAACCAGGATGCCGGGGCCAGGCCCACCCAGCCTGTCTTTCTTCTGGTTTTCCCTCTTGCTAAGGCTACTCTGAAAGCCTGGGGGAGCCCACAGATCACAGCAGAGCCGAGGGATGGCAACGTGAACACAGGAGGGTCTGGGGATGGTCACTGCAGACAGCGGAGTAGCCCGGCCAGTGTCAGACTAACACGGGGGCTGGGAACACCCATCCGCAGCCCCTTTGCAGAATGAACCTGCTTTGCCCCAGGGTTTAAGCTTGGTCTGAACCTGTCTTATCCCACAGCAGCTTCCCAGAGGGAGAGAGCGGGGTGGTCTGTCACGCTGGTGGGACACCAGCCGTGGCATGGACCCACCCTGGGGTGCAGCTGGCAACCGGCCGCAGAGGGATATCCCACCCAGGACCTCAGGAAAGGCAGGCAGGCACCCCTGAGGGCCAGGTACCCCGGGACAACCAGCTGCTTCAGATGGATGATGGGAAGTGCCTCCACCCCGTCCCGGGGCTCCCCCCACTCACCGGCACTGTAGTATTCACCCAGGATGCCTGTTTGCTTGTAGATCCAATCTGATTTCTTACATCCCTCTGGGCTGCAAAACAGTGAAGGATGCTCCGGCTGGGGTGAAGTGACCCCCCTTCCCGCCCCTGGGGATGCTGGCTCCAGGGTCACTACCCCAAATGTGGGACTTGCTGTTCAGGGATGGGACGGTGTGGCCAGGGCAGGGCAGGGACAGATGCTACCCTTGGAGCAATGGGTGCCTGGGTTAGCAGGGCACAGAGCTGGCACCCAAGGATCATCCTGTGGGGTCACACAGCTGTTCCCTTGCTTGTGCTCTGAGCTTCTGGGGTGAGGCTGGTCCTGCTGGGAAAGCTTTGATCGTAGGGTCCCTTACCACCCTGCTGGATCTCTGCTGGGAGCAGCTGAGTGTCTCAGCTTCTGTGGTGGGACCGCTCCTGGCTGGTGCTGCCCTGAGCCTGCCTGGCCTACCCCGAAGAAGGGGTCCCCACAATGCAGCGTTTCTGAGCCTCTGTTTTAAACCAAGGGGCTGGTGGTCCTGCTCAGGTCTTTGGAGGGTGCTGGGTGAAGGCATCCAGGTGGAGACCCACCAGTGAAGGTCCAGGGAGGGGGTCGGTCAGTGAAGCCCGTGGAGAAAAGTGCTTGGCACTTACGTGGGAATGGCAAAGGAGACCTTCAGGTCGCCATCCCCCAGGACCGTGATGGTGGCCATCGCCATCTTCAGCTGATCCTTCTTTCGGAGGTAGCCCTCAGAGTCGGAGGCCAGAGCAGTGATGTGCCATTTCCCTGCAATCTGGCAGCGAGAGCAGGCTGTGAGTCCAGAGGAGCAGGCAGGGGCTGTCCCCTCCTCGGGGACTGAACCAGGACACCCTCAGGCAATGGGACACCCGCATCCCCTCCAGGCACTGGAATCCCTGCTGGGGCACCTACACTGGAGCTGGGTGACTGCCCTCACCTGGGTGTGACAGCAGAGCCAGCAGTGACTGTGGTGTCCCCAGCTGTCCCCAGTACCAAAACACCTCTCCAGTCCCCACCCTGGTGACCGGAGGCCACGCTCCCACCTTCCCTTCCCTGGGATGCTGTGGATCACCTTGCTCTTGTCCAGCCCCGCAGCGCCGAGGTCCTCAGCCTCCACATGCAGCAAACAGAGCAGGGCCAGCCCCAGGCTCAACCCCACGGTCCTCATCTTGCTGCAGCCTCTTCCAGCTTCGCCAGCGGGATGGAGAGCGGTGCCAGGGCTGCTGGCTTTATAGCGCGGTGCTCTCCCCTCCTCCGCCCCCCCCCGGCGCTGCTGCGTGCCAAGCTGCATGGATAACGCTGCCGGTGTTGGCTTGGGCGAGGTGGTGGTTTCGAAGGGCTGAAGTCACCCCACGGTAAACAGCCTCCCGTCTTGCGACAGAAGGGAAGTGCCTGCAAGCCTCGGGAGGAGGCTGAGAAGCGGGGTTGTAGGAGCTGTTGTACCAGCGCTGAAATTTGGGATTTTCCCAGTTTCTTTAGTTGCTTGTGAAAGAACAAAGACAGCTTTTGTTTCCTGGCTGGCTGACGGAGGGCTGCCGGGAGGAGCGGGGAGGTCCTTCCTGGCATGGGCCATGACAGCACTGTCACCCAGTGACCCGTCACGAAGGGGCTCGGTGACCTGTCCCTCTGGCCGGGCTGGCATCTGCCCTGAGGCTGCCACTGGAACGGTGCCCAAACCCAAGCGCCCGCACACTGCCAGCATGACCCCTTCATGCCCGTGCAGGCTCACCCACCCGCTCTGGGGCACTCAGGGTCCACAAAGCAGGACGCAGACGGAGCAGGGCAGGCAGAGGATGGAGTTCATGTCACTGTGGGAGTGTGTCCCCTCCTTCCCAGGGTGTGTTGTCCCTTGTCCCCTGTGCCCTGGCTTTGGCAGGCTCCTGGTGTCACAGTCCCAAAAGGGTCCATGCTGTTTCCCTGCAGCCCCGTGCCTGGCTGGTCACTAAGGGTCCCTCGCTCCGGGGCAGGAGGGCAATAGGGGGGACCAGGGGCTGCCTCCACTCTGCAGGAGGTGGAGGGGGATGGAGGAAGGGCACTGACTGCCCTTGGGGCTCATTGCAGCATGGTTCTATCCTACCTTGGTCAGTGGGCAGAGGAGGGCACCAAGGGGGCCAGGAGACAGGCATGGGGGTCCCAGTCCTGCCATGCAGTTACCCTGGGCAGTCACGGCGCAGCCCCACTCCGGCCTGGGTGGCCCTGGGGGTAGGGGCTGAGCAGGGAACAGGGTGTCCTGGGGATGAGCTGCATACTGGGAGCCCGTGCGGGCAGGGCTGGGCAGCCTGAATGCTTAACCCTGGCTGCCCAGACCTGCTGCCCAGCCAGCCAAGCTGTGCGATTCTCCCCTGCCCACAGCTGCCCTGCTGCACCTTCTTCTGTTCTCCATCATCCCCACACTGGGCACAGCAAACAATGCAGCAAAGGAGCCCCCCAAGGACCCTGGGGTGCTGAGGGGAAGGGTCAGATCCAGGACCACTGGGCTCAGGATGCCTGGGGACCCTGGCAGCACCCCTGCTCCTGCCAACAAAAGCACTGAGCTCTGAGGCAGCTTCTGCACCTATTTATTTAGGAGAGCAAGGTGTGATCCTGGTGCAGGACAGTGGATCTGGCAGAGCCCGGCCAGGGAGGATGGGAAGGGGCACCACAGAGGAGAGAGCAGAGCCTGGTTTCCACCAGATCTGAAGAACACACAGCCCTGGCGTTTGCCCCTTCAGCTGCAGGGAGGCAGGACAGACGGACGAGCCATTAGAGCAGGAGAAAGACGATGTGATGCAGAACCCCGAGGCAGGTGGGGGGCTCTCCGGGGACTGTGAGTCCCTGCTCAGCCCAGGCCATGCCAGGAGGGAGAACTGGCTTCCCTTGGCCACACTCACCTGACGGCCTCGGTGCACTTATCTGTTGAAAAGCAAAGAGAGGGGTAAGCGTGCCACGGGCAGTGCCCTGAGCCCCCCCACCCAGCGTCCCCACGCAAAGGGTCCGTGCGTGCCACCCCGCGCCTTCCTGGCACTCACCCGTCTTGGGAAAGACAGCCAGCATGTCCTTGGTCAGACCCACGGTGGGGATGAGCTCTTCGAACTTCTCCAAGAGCTGGGGGCTCACGTCCTGCTCCCTCGCTGCAGCCAGACACCCAAAGCGGGGGCTGGTGAGTGCGGGGGCAGCGAGCCCCACGCCGGGTGTCTGGCTCCCACGGGGCAGCGATGGGACCCCAGGGAAGGACAAAGGCAAAGCCATGGAGGGGCAGGGTGGACACCGGGCACCCCACGGCTGCCCCTGGCTGGCAGCAAAGGGGCACAAGCACCTTGGGATGGGCGACCCACCCACCTGGGGTGTACAGGGCAGCTGGTGGGGCTGGGGGTCTGCAGCCAGACTGGCACATTGCAGGGGGGCTTCAGCCCAAACCGCAATAAACCAGGAATATTTTTGGTGCAAGGTTTCATTCACCCCAAAATGAATTCCCTGGGTGTGCCTGGGTGCCAGTACGTTGGGTGCCAATGTGCAGCCCATGGCAGCGGTGAGGAGCCCAGCCACTGCTCCCCACCGGTGTCTGTCTCCTGCCCCGGGGAACTGTGGGTGCCCATCCCCACTCCCAATACGCACTGAGGAGCTGCATCCCGACGCTGAACTCCTCCTCACTCCGCAGGATCTCATATGTGATGGCGTAGCTGCTGTAGTCTGTCTCCATCACACGCATGTCGCTCTTCCCTTGTGCTACTAAAGGACCCCAGACAGTGCCCACTCGGGCAACGCGGCACAGCCCGGGCACCTCCACGGCCCCTGCCAGGGCTCACGGCTCAGGGCCCAAGCCCCACATTTGATTTTCTGAGAGGGGTATGAGAAGGGAACCCCTGTGCAATCTGGCGGAGCCGGGCGCCCACCCGCAGGACAACTTCTCACCGAGCGATGGAGGCAGAGGGGCCAAACCCGCCTCCCACCGCTCCCCGGGCACAGGAGGCCGGTGATGCCCACGCACAGAGTGTCTGTGGCTCCAATCCCCCCAGCCCACACGTACCCATGTAGCGCCCTGCCTGCCCATTCTGATGGTAGAACAGCTCAATCTTTTGGCATCTGTCTGGCCTGGAAAGGGAAAATGGAAACGGCAAACATGGCTGGATGCCACGTGGGAGGACAGCGGGGTGGCGGGGCAGGGCAGCCTCCCTGGGGGACGTGCCAGGGCACAGGCAGGACCGGGTGCCGCGGGGCAGCGGGTCTGTGGGAGGATGCTCCTCACCCAGCCGCCTCGGTGGGGAGGGGCGTCCCCTGGCGCAAGAGGGACACGCTGAGCAGGGTGGGCACTCACAGGGACCAGATAATGTTCATAACCACGTCACCCTCCGGCGTGAAGCTGATGGTGGTGATGGATGACATCATCAAGTCCTTCATCTTCAGGAAACTGGAGCAGTTGGAAAAGGCAGCTACAACATGCCACGTCCCTGCAAACTGCAGCAGGACATCACCAGTGGGGTTTGGGAAAGCTGTGAGGACCTGCCATCTGCCAGGGGGACCTGACAGCGTATTGTAGGAACCTGCCAGCCTGCAGTGGGGGACCTGCCACCTGCCACCCCACCAGTGGGGATCAGCCAGCCTAACATGGAGACCTGCCACCTGCCTGCGTGCAGAACACCCTGCCCTGCCCCGTGCCAGGAGGGTGGGCACAGCATCTGGCCCGTGTTCCCTGGGGAAGTGCCGCATGCTCTGGGGCACCACGGCCCAGGGTGTTTGTGCCCCTACAGCGGGGCCACCGCTGGGTCTGCCCACAGCGGGCAGGAGCTGGCCAGGTCTAACCCAATTTTGCACAGGCATGCACACCCTCCTGGCAGTTGCCCTGGTGCTGGGACTGGGGAGTGCCCGGGGGTGCCCGGCCATGCCCAGGGATGCAGCACAGGCACCCTGCCCCAGCCAGTCCCTCCAGCCCAGGCAGGACCGGCCGGACTGGCACCCTGTGCCGTTACCTTCTCGGAATTGAAGCCCGGCTGCACGGGGACCTCGGCCCCTGCCCACAGCAGGCAGAGCAGGGCCAGCGCCAGGCTGGGCAGCACCGCCGTCATCCTTGCTCCAGGGGCTGGATGCAGGCAGGAGAGGCTGCACAGACCTGCCTCTTCCCACACCCACCTTTATAGCCCCCACCACCGGCAGCACCCCCTGCCCGCCCCCACTTTATGCAACAGGTTACGCAAGAGCAGGGATAACTTGTACCCGTGTTAGGTGACAGCGTTGGCCCCTTCCCCCTCTAATTGCCCAGTCCTGGATGAATGCAGCTTTGTGTGAGACCCAGCCCAGAGCACGTCGGGGACCAGGCGATGCCCCATGCCTGATGCTGTGTCTGGGGAGGGGGATGAGGGTGCCCCCAGTGCCCCACTCTTGGCTGTTGCCCACTGGCCCCAGGGTCTGGCAGTGCTGGGATGGATCCTGCCTTGAGGAGGAGGATGGTTAGTCTGGTGTTTTAGCCTGGGGTTGAGCCGCAGCCCAATGTCCCCCAGAAGGGGTTGTGGCTTCCCAGGCTGCTGGCAGTGGGCACAGACCCCGCTCCCGGTGAGGGTCCGGGCTCATGGCACGGAGAGCAGGCAGGTGGCTGGGGCTGAGATACATCCAACACTCACAGCCGTTGCTCTGGTTCATGTCCATCCTGCCCCCATATTTTTTGAGAACCTCCCCCTGCAATTGCCCCACGCTGCCAGCCCCCCCATCCCCATGCTGCCAGCCTGCTCTCCAGCAGGGAAACTGAGGCAGGGAGGCTGGGGTAGCCCAGGGTACCCAAGGGGGCAGACGGGAGCAGATCTCCCCTGCGGGTTCCAGCTCTAGGGGCTCCTTCTCCCTGGACGGGGCTGGTTTGGTGGCCAGGCAGCACTGTGGCACAGGGTTGCAAGTGCTGGGATCAGCCCTGACCCCCGGGGCCAGCCCCAGCCCAGCCCTCTGCCACCGGCTGTGCTTCCCCCTCCCCATCGCCCCACCGGGGCTCCCCCTGCGACGACCCAGCAGACAAGGGCAGGGGGCTGGTTTTATACAGGCTTTAATGGGGATGGGGGTATAGGCGTGGGGTGTGAAGCCAGGGACCGAAGGCTGCTACGGTGCTGGGAGTGTCCTGGGGACGGGACGGGACGGGGCAGCCACCGGCTTGCGGTGCTCTCGGGGCTCTGGCCAGCAGCAGCTGGTGGGTCTGCCTGGAAGAGATGGAGGGGGTGCAGCTAAGCTGGGGGAGATGGGGGGACAGGGGGGACATCAGCCCTGCCAGCCCTGCACTGAGTGAGTGGGCACCAGCCACCCAGGGCCCACGGCAATAAAAGAGCCACCCCACGGGGATGGGTTGGGGATCCCCCCCCAGGGGTAAGGGGGACCCCAGCTAGAGGAGCAGCCTGGGGGGGCCAGGAAGGGGATGGGGGCTCTGCGGGGCGGAGCGGCTCTGAGCACCCCCTGTACCCCGCCGCAGGGCTGGTCTGAGCCCCAGTGAAGGCAGGACTCACCTAGGCAGCATCTGCCATGCATTTGTCTGCAGGAGGAAGAAAAGCAGAGATCAGCTCCTGGGGGGACTGCTGACCCCCCCGAGGGGCCCCACATGGGGCTCTGCCCAGCGGCAGCCCATGGTGTGCCCCATGCCGGCCCCCACAGGGAGGCAGGGAGAAGGCAGGAGGGTGTCCTCCCTCTCAGCCCCCCGGCGTACCTCCCCCCCCGCTCCCCAACAGCCCCCTGCCCCTCCAGCCTCTCCCACCGACTGCTCTCACCCGTCTGGGGCAGGATGAGGATCTCTTCATCTGTCAGGCCCTGCTCCCTGGAGAACTGGGTGAACCTCTCCAGGCGCTCAGGACTGAGCTCCTTCGTCCGGCCTGCAGCCGAGAGCAGGGTGAGAGGCAGGCCCCCCCACACCCCCCAGCGAGGGGTCACACTGCCCCGGGGCATGGGCAGCCCAGCAAGGGCCAGTGTCCCCACGAAGGAGAGCCCAACCCAACCGTCCCATGGGTCACCCCAGATTGGGGGATGATGCTGCTCTTCTCCCGTGGGAGAGATCGCCCACCGAGGCCATCCCAGGGGGTCCTGGGGGGTGGGCGGCACGGGGGTCCCGGGGCAGACATACTGTAGAGCAGCACCATGGTGGAGGAGCCGGTGCTCTTGGAGATCTGGGTGGCCACCAAGGCGTACTCCTCGTAGTTGGTTTCCACCACACGGATGTCATGCTTGCTGCCCCAGCCTGCGGAGGACGGGGAGGGCACGGCTCAGCCTTGGGCACCGAGCCAGCCCCGAGGCGCTCCGGCGAGGGCAGGAGCAGGGACAGGCGACAGCGGGGCCAGGCTGGGAGTTGGGGGCACGTTAGGGGCTGCCCCGCGGGAGGTCGGGCTGGGAGCCGGGCACTCACGTGGGCTGGTGTATCTGAACCGCCCTGGCTGCTCCGTCTTGGTGTAAAGGCTGTTCCTCTTCTCGCACTGGTCGCCCCTGGGGAGCACAGCACAAGGATGGCAGAGGGGCCGGGGGGGATGCTCCAGCCCACACAGAGCCCCAGGCACGGCACCAGCGCCCACCACCCCAGCCCGGGATGGGGTAGTGATCCCTGCTCACCCACCCCCTCCCCATGCCCATACTTGGGGTAGGTGGAGGTGACTTCCAGGTTCCCATCTGCGGTGGCAGAGATGACTGTGGTACACATCTTCATCAGGTGCTTCTTCTCCTTGAACCAGTTGGAGTTGGAGGCCAGGCCGATGCTGTACCATCTCCCCGTGAGCTGCACACAACCTCCGCTCAGTTGCCGGCCGGGCGCAAACCCTGTCTCACCCCTCGGCTGCCCACCAGACCCAGCCCAGGCCACCTCTGCCTCCCCTGCCAGCCTGCGCCCCGCGGCAGGACAGCGTCCTGGGGTCCTCGTCCCCCCGCTCCAGCCCTCGGCATCCACAAAACCCAGCGGCCAGGAAAGGCCTGGTTTACGACGTGCCCTTCACTGCCCGGTACTCGGGGCGTTTCCTTCCTCTTCGCCCCAGGCCCAGGGAGGGGGTGACAGGACCACCTGGCTCTGAGATGCTATTTGCATCTGTCCAGGGGCATATCAGGACCCCAGGGCCAGCATGGCTCATCCCAGCCTGGTCCCCAGGGCCACCGTCTCATTGCACCCAGAGGGAAGCTGTCAGCCTCGGGCTGTGCTGGAACCACTCTGGCAGGACATTCCATCCCCCATCCTTGCAGGATGTGCCTCCATCCCCATCGCTTCCCTGGGGTGGCTGTGTCCCCCAGGACCCTTCAGGGGGTTCCCTGAGGAGCAGGCAGCGTGGCCCCTGCCCCGGCCTGGTGGGACCCCAGGGCTGTGGGGCTGGGACTCCAACCCCCCTGGGCTGGGGCTGTCCTGCTCTGAGTCCTGCCCATCATGGAGGGAGGAAGGGGAGTGCAAGCACCCTGAGCCTGCCAGCACCCGGGGACTGGGCAGGCAGAGGGGTGCATGGTATCCCCCAGCACAGCAGCCCTTGTTTTTTTGGGACCCTGGATTGGGGGTGAGTGGGGTCCATGTTGGGTAGCGGGGGTCCACGCATCTCCGTGCTGCCTGTCAAACTGAGCTTGCTTTTTTCAGTCCCCCCTATAAAAGCCCTGTGCATCCAGACCTGCCCCACAGCACAGGAGACAGCCTGGCCGTCCAGTCCTGCCTCAGAGGCTGGAGCCTGGATTCTGCATCCCCTCGGGAGCCACTGAACCCAGGGGCCAGGGGCTCCCCGGGGACGGGGGGCTGTGGGTGCACCAGCCGCCCTGCCCCTCCCAGTGCCAGGGCCAGCCTGGCCCCAAATCCACCTGCAACGCCTTCTCTACACATTTTCAGGGCAAGTATCCCCCAAAACACCCCAAACCCCCATGCAGGTGCTGCCGGGCGGGCTGCGTCACCTTGTCCTGCTGGAAGTCGGTTTGTACGGGAACGCTGTCCTGCGCATGCAGTGCCCCGAGCAGGGCCAGCCCCAGGATGCCGAGCAGCACGGCGTGCATGTCTCCAGCCGAGCCGAGCCGAGCTGAGCCGAGCAAAGCAAGAGTAGCAGGCAGAGCGTTGCAGTGCCGGAGAGTCAGGCAAGCCCCTATTTATGGGCAGGCTGTGCGGTGGCCCCAGGGGGGCCAGCCCTGCCTCCCCCCCCCGTGCTGTTATGCAAGCAAGAGCAGGGGCGAGCGCTGAAGCCAAAGGGCAGGCGGGGGAACCTGCAAATGTTTCCCTCCTGTTGATATGACATGTTTGCTTTGGGGTGCCAAACTGCTCTGCAGCAAAAATACAGCTTGCAGCCAGCGCGGCAGCTGTCCCTGCCCCCAGCGCCGCAGAGCCCGGGGCCGGTGGAGGCATCTGGGGCTGGGGCTGCCCACAGGCACGGGCAGGGGGCCAGGACCCGGGGCCAGGGCTTGCTGGCTGCCCTGTCCTTGCAGGATGGCCTCACTCAGACTCAGAGAGGGGCCCAAGCGAGGTGGAGGGAATGTCAAGTGCCTGCCAGGTCCCAATCCAATCCATGGGGCTTGCGGACATCTTCGGGTGCTCCTGTGGGACCCCCCGCCTTGCACGGACCCAAGTCCCTGCATCACCCGAGGAAGCATCTTGGCTGGCCCCACCACCCGGGGTGCGTCCCACCAAGGTGCAGCTCCAGCGCACCCTGATGGCGAGCTGGGGGGCTGGGGTGTTTTGGGGGAGACAGACCCCAGCCTCGGGCAGCCCGGATGCCCAGCTCCCTGGGGACCAGCACGCAGCCAGACGGGCCTCCGGCGTTTCATCCCCTCCCATGCCACCCTGCACCCTTTGCCAAGATGGGCTGGGAGACATCCTCCCCATTAATTTGGGGACACCCTGAGCCTGAGGGCTGGGGATGAACACTGGGTGTCAGCAGCAGCACCCATGGCTCCGGCATGGTTTGGGCAGGGCTGGCCATGCCGGGCAGAGCATCAGCCTGGCGGCTCTCCCCGCAGCACGGCCCTGCCAAGGCGCTTTACATAAGGAGCGTGTTTTCACAACAGCTGTTTTTTCCCTCTGGCAGCCCACCCTGCCCGCCTGCCCCAGCACATTCCCTTCCCCGCACCCAGCTGCGAGCTCGGCCTGCCCCTGCACACCACGCGCCAGGGGCCAGGCCGGCCCCAGCTCCACGGATTTATTAAAACAAAACAAAAGCTGAGCCGGGCAGAACCGAGTATCAAAAAGCCAGGCTGGGGCCCCCCCTACACACTGGGCTGGGGGATCAGCCCCTGTCTGAGCCCACCCTCGGGGTGCAAGGTGCCTCCATCGGGCATCAGAGGCTCAGAGCACCCATGGGTGTCACTGTAGTCCTGCGCTGGGGCAGGGACACAAAGTCCCCCCACTGCCTGGGTGTCCCTGGCTCGCTGTCCTGCCCAGGCGGCAGGAGGGGGTGCCCAGGAGGTGCCCGCTGTCCTGGGGGGGGCAAAGCTGGGGGCCAGCCACAGGAGCTGGGTGGCAAAGCTGGGTGCAAGCTCAGGAGCGTGGGGGCACGCGAGGGCACTGGTGGTGGCGTGGGGCAGGCTGAGCCCGCTGCGGGGGCTGGGGGGCACAGGCAGGACAGAGGTACCCGGGCTGTGGATCACCACGGTGCCTGGACACAGACCCTTAGGCACAACCCGGGCGTTTGCACCCCAGGAATGGGTTCACGCCAGATGAACGTGTGCTGGGCTGAGCCGGGGTGCGGGGTGCAGGGGGGTCCATGGGGAGCAGCCCAGCTCCCCAGGGCGGGAGGGAAGGGCTCTCCCCTCGCCTCCCATTGCCCTGCCACGGCCCCACCACAGCGCAGCCACTTCTGGGGTGCAGGTGCGTGCGGGGCAGAAAGTTTGTTGGATCCATAACTCGACTCTGCCAGGCTCAGCTGGGCGGCCTGGGGGGTCTGTGAGCGTGGCCGGACACGACTGCCCCGCACCCGCACGTGGGCAGCGGGGACAGGGGCCGGGTTCGGGCGAGTCACATGGCGGTCCCTTACATAAGTCCCTGATAAACAACATGTGTTACCAGTTTCCACAAAGATTGCAAAACGCCGGCGCTGAGGGCAGGGAGCTGCTCCCCACCCCGGGGGCTGTGGGGTGGCCGGAGCACCGCACCCGCCTGCTGCTGGGGGCTGCTCCCCGTCCCCCCCCAGCCTGTGCCAGGGAGTTGGCACTGCTCGCCCAAAACACCCGTGGCAGGACAGCCCCAGCCAGGCTGGATGCGCAAGGAGAGGGGTCCTGCAGTGTTAACCCTGGGGCTGCAGCCCCTCTACCCTGGCTGCAGCCCCAGTCCAAGCCCCTGCAGCCCCCGCAGCGTGCTCGGAGCACGCAAAGGACGTCCCCTGCCTGGCTCTGCAGCGGGGTGCTGGCGGTGCAGGCAGGCTTCGGGAAGCTCTCGCAGGCAGGGGTCCAGCCCAGGCAGCAGGCCCTTGAGGAACGCGGTCCGCAGGGCTGGGACAAGGGAACGGGGTGTTTCACTGCCTCAGAGGCCCTCGGGACCAGGAGGACCACTGCGGGGCCGAGGTTTCCTCCTCTGGGGTCCCTGAGGGATCTCCTGGCTTGTCCAAGGGGAAGGGCTGATCCTGCGCTGGTTCCCAGCGCCCCCCAAGCCCATGCAGCCCCACGGCACCAGGCACAGTGCTTTTCCCCACACTGTGCTGGGCACTTGGGGGTTTCTCTCACCCACCAGACAGACTCATGTGCACTACAGCACCTGAGAGTAAACTGGGGACTGCCACGATTCCTGCCTCGGTGTCCCATGGTTGGGGAGAGGACAACGGGGCTGCGTGGAGGGGGCTGCACGGCCCCCCAGCACCCTCCCAGCACCCCCCTGGCCAGGAGCACAGCACCAGGGCACCAGCAGTCCAGGGGTAGAGGCAGCGCTGGCCGTGCTGGCGCAGATCGAGGGGTGACTTGTCTGGACACAGACCCTTCTCTGAGGAGTTTATTGGGGTGTCGCTGGCTGCTGCAAGGCACTGGGGTGCAAGGCAGAGGGGTGACACAAAGCTGTGGGGGGACAGGACAAGGACAGGCGCAGCTACCAGTGCAGCTGGAGGAGCTGGGGAGCCCCGGGGCTGGCTCCAGGGCTGTGGAGGTGCAGCAGGGTCTGACCAAACCCCAGCTCAGTCCTGCTTGGCCGTGGGGGGCTGGATGAGGCGAGGGCTGAGCTCTGGGGACCTCCTGGCAACGCCACCTGCACCTACAGCTTCATTTCTGGAAGGGAAAGAGAAGTGCTGAGGGGCTGGGGAGATTTCAGAGCCCAGTGCCAGGGCTGGAGAGCCACCTCTGCCTCCCCAAGCACCAATGACAAGTGATGGAGCTGTCCCCAGGGACCCCAGCTCCCACCCCGGGGTGTCCCTGTCCCAGGATACCCCATCCCAGACCAGCTCCCACCCCAGGAAACACCAATATAGACGCCACAAAGCCCAGCCTGATCTATGGACCCCCCATGCCAGACCAGCCCCCCTGTGCTCCTGGGGCAGGACCACATGGCTGTGATGCAGAGTGTGTCCGGCCCAGCGTGCCCAGCCCACAGCCAGGGCAGGGAGAACCCATGTGGTGCCCAATGTAGGGCCAAGCCTGGCACATGGGGAGACCCAGTGCATCACCTGGGATCCGCAACTCACCATCGAGGATGTGAAACTCGTCTGCAGAGTCACAAAATCCTGCAAGAGAGAGAGCCCAGGGCGGTCACCCTGCCTGGGCACCCAGGACCCCCCAGCTGTCCACCCCAGGGACACTGTGGGGCACAGCCCAGTCCTTGCACCTTGCATCCTTGTCCCTGGCGTGGCCGCAGCATGGGGACAGACCCCACATGTGGCCCTACTGTGGGTGACAGGGGGCCACAAGCTGCTCAAACCCATGTGGATGTGCCTCCCCTTCCCAATGCAGGAGGGAACGGACCCCAGCCCCATTGCCAGGCCCCTCCTGGGCACAGCCCTCACCGCACGTGCCCCTGCTCCCAGGGGACCGTGTGCCACCCACCATATGTGGGGAAGTAGTAGGTTACATCTTCGCTCAGGCCCACAGCCCTGACACGCTGCTCAAACTTGTCCACGACAGCATCGCTGACCTGGCTGGTCCGTCCTGCGTGGGGAGGGAGACACTGTCAGCGGCCTTGAGCTCTGCCCCAAAGCCCCTCATGTCCCCCGCAGCAAAGCTCAGGGCCAAGGGGTCTTTCAGCTCAGAGAAGCTGGTTACCAGCTCCCCTCCCTGCAGTGTCTGGGGACAAAACTCTCCATCTGGGGACGAGGACCCTCAGGGAGACCCCATCTCTGCCTCTGGGTCCACCAGGGCTCCTGCGGGCATCCCCTGAACCCAGCATGCGTTTCCCACCCCTCTGCCACCCCTGTCCTTCCTCTGCCACAAGCCCTGGAGCACTGACTCACCATAGAGCTTGACGGAGATGCTCTGTCCCTTCTGGTAATAGAGGATGGCATAGCTGCTGTGGTCCGTCTCGCCCACTACCACATCCACCTTACTGCCATAGCCACGGCCTGGGAAAGACAGAGGGCAGCCCCAGTAAGTCCCAGTTAACCCTGGTTAGCACCAGCACCGTCCAGGGGCCTCGTTTTGCCTCGAGTGGGTGTACAAGGGGTGAAAACCAGGGCCAGAGTGGGTGCAGCCCCACAGGGTGCCGTTCCCCACCAGCAGGCACCAGTCCGCAGCACTGCCTGTGATGGCATCTGGCACTGGGGCACTTTGAGACCCCAGAGGTGGGATACTGAGAGGGAGGACACTGGTACTTTGCCGGGAGCAGGAGTGAGGGGCTCCAGTTCCCTGGTCCCTGCAGCCCCCCTGCCACCGCAGCCCGGCCTCCCTCACCCTTCAGGAGGAAGCGTCCGTGGGCCTGGGCCGGGAGGTAGCGCTGCCTGATTTCCCAGCACATCCCATCCCTGTATGGGAGAGGAGGAAGTTGTCAGCACGGACTGGGGAGGATGTAGCCCAGGTCCCTGTCTGCCCCGCTTGCCAGGGCACACACAGGACCTGTTTTCTTGGGACTTTGTTTTCTCCCCAGAAAGGAAGGGAGAAGGGATGTCCCAGAGCCCCGTGGAGACGCAGGGAGAGACGCAGGGCCTGAAAACCTGCCCCCCTGCCCCCTCCCTGCAGCTCTGAGCCTGGCTCAGCCCCTCAGACCCCCCAGGGCCCAGACGAAGCTCCTATGGATGCGCTGAAGACCCCTCTCCTCAGCCATGCTGCCGCTGGGATGGCCCCAAGAGCCGGTCCCTGGCTAGGCGGCCGTGGAGCCACCATGTGCCTGATCAGTGCCTTGGTTTCCCCAGCCTGGCTGCCCCCCACCCTGCCCAAGCCCACCCCGGGCTGGTGGCCACGTGGATGGCAGGGTACCAGCTCTGCTGTGGCCAGGGCTTCTACCACAAAACATCCCAGAGGAGATCCCGCCCACACTTTGCTCTGGGGCAGCTCTCTCCTCCTTGGAGCCCGTGGCTGTGGCACTGGCTCTGCTCTGACCTGCCTGCAGCGTCCCTGTCACACCAGCGTCCCCCGTCCCCATCCCAGGGCACTGGCCCTGCTCCGTCCTGCCTGCAGCGACCCTGTCCCTGCCTGTAGCCTCAGTGGCCGGCGTCACTCACAGCTTCCTGAAGGTGCTGATGGCCAGGCTCTGTCCGACCAGGTCGGTCACCGTCACCGTGGTGGCCTCCAGCCGGTGGCTGTGCTCCGCCAGGTAGCTGCAGCGGGAGGCCATGCCGACCAGGAACCACCTCCCTGCGAGCTGCACGGCACAGGGGTGGCACCATCTGCCAGGTCACCACCCCGGAGTGCCACCACCCCGCTGCCTTGAGCACCCACCACCCCGAGCACCCTTATTCCATGTTGTCTCCACCTTGGCCCACAGCCTGGCCCCTTGGCGTGCCCGTGGGGTGACTGCTGCACCCGGGAGCCGGCGGGTTGGACAGAGCGGGACAGATAGGAGCCTGGCATGGGGACAGGCTGGAGCAGGGGGGCTGCGGGGACGGGGTGTCCGAGGCATCCCCCCACGCCTCAAACTGCCAGGGAGGCTGTGAGCACCCCAGTGCAGCCCCGGGTGAGGGGTGGACAAGCCCTCCGCTCCCATGCCCAGACCCTGTGTGACTCAGACCCTCCAGCTCAGCCCGAGCCCCGGCTGGAGGCTGTGCCCAGTGCCGCGGGGGGAAGTGCCAAACCCAATCCCGGGAGTGGCTGCACCGGCCCCGAGGCCGAGGATGGAGGCGGCTGCGGGAGCCGGGGGTCTGGCTGGACGGCAGGCGGCCGGGGCACGGGTCCCTGGCGAGGCTTCGGCCCCTGCACCGGCCTCACGGGCAGCTCTGCGGGCTGAGCTGGGCTCACGCTCCTGCGGCCCCCGACTGCGCGCGCCGGGGGGCTCTGGGGGACAGGCTGGAGGGCAGGTCTGGAGCGGGGCACGCTGCGGGCCCGGGGGACGCTGCGGGGTCAGACCTGGAGGGCAACACACAGCGGGACGGGCTGCAGCCCCCGCCGCCTCCCTGTGCCCCCAGCCTTGATGCAGGGGACGGACGGGTGCCCCAGCCGTGCCCGGCCCCGGCCCCTCACCTGGGGGAGGCTGAGCTCCTCCTGAGCCGCCACCTTTTCCAGAGGGCTTTGGGGAGGGGGCGGCCGCCGCCGCCGCGCCGGCCCCTGCCCCAGCGCCGGCGGGGCCGTGAGGAGCAGGCC
Organism: Pelecanoides urinatrix; assembly: GCA_013400755.1. Classification (NCBI taxonomy): domain Eukaryota; kingdom Metazoa; phylum Chordata; class Aves; order Procellariiformes; family Procellariidae; genus Pelecanoides; species Pelecanoides urinatrix. The sequence continues at coordinate 880,787 of VZTQ01002501.1, read as the reverse complement.
GAGGAGCAGGAGGGTGCCCAGGGCCACCATGGTGCCGCTCCGGCGGGGCCCGCTCTGCCGGGAAGCGGCGGGGGCGGGAGGGCGGCGGGGTCAGGCGGGCACCGGGGCTGGCTGGAGCCGCGCCAGGCAGGGGCCTGCGGGAGCTGCAGGCCGGAGGGCCGGGGTCAAGGCCGGGGCAGGCCGGGGGCTGGGGGTCCCCCTGCGCGGGGCCG
>VZTQ01002501.1:816256-880271 GCA_013400755.1 Pelecanoides urinatrix | reverse complement strand
GGGGCCTGTTCGGGAGGGCGGAGCCTGTTCGGGAGGGCGGGGCCTGTCAGGGAGGGGCGGGGTCTACTCGGTGGGGCGGGGTCTACTCGGTGGGGTGGGGCCTGTTCGGGCGGGGCGTGGTCTGATCAGGCCGGGCGGGGCGAGGCGGGGTGGAGCGGCCGCTGTCGGAGCGATCGTGAGCGAGCGTGCCGCGCTCGGCTAGCTGTGCCTAGCGCGCTGTGGGGAGCTCTGGGCTCGAGCTCTCCGGCCTGCGGCAGAAAGCAGCGCGGNGGCTGCGGGCGGCCGGGCCGGGCCTCACCCCCGTTTGCTTCCAGGCGCGGCGGCAGAATGACACGATGGACGCGGGCGGCGGCCCCCTCCTCCCCGACAGCGTCCTCTACGAGATCTTCCTCTACCTGGACCACGTAGACGTGCTCTCGGTGGGGCTGGTGTGCCAGCAGTGGCACGCCGTGGCCCGCGACGAGTTCCTCTGGAAGGAGCTCTTCTACCGCTACTACCGCATCTCCCGGGAGGTGCCCCGGCACCCAGGTGCGCTGGCGCGGGGGGAAGGGGCTGGCGCGGCGGCCCGTAGGGCTGGCTGCCTTCCCGAACCTGCCGAGCAGGCACAGCAGTCGTGCCGGGCCGGGGGGCTGCTCAGCCCCGAGGCCTGCGGCGGCCCTGGGAGGCTGTTCCCCGGGTAGTGGCAGCCAAAACCTCCCAGAGATGAGCCCGGAGGGGAAAATCCTCTTCCCCTCTGCTGCTCAACCCTCTGGCGTCGAGGGTGATGGAGCCCCTAAACTGTATCACGTTAGCAGTCTGCAGGCTTAGGTGGTGATGTGCATGTGAAGGGCTCTGGAACTGCCCGAACCCTTCAGAAAGGGCCATTGAATAGTTGAAAATGCTTCGACTTTCCCTTTCTTTCACAGAAAGGTGGTTTGTGAGCTCGCTCTAGGCAGGTGCTCTCTGGTAGCTACTGCAGAGCTTGTCTGGGCGCTGCTGCTGCTGAGGGAGATCCCGAGGAGACGCAGTGAGTCACTGTGCGCAGCTACATCACAGCCCAGTAGGATTCCATGATAACCACTGCTGGCTTTTCCTGATCAGGACCTCACAGCAAGCCTCTGCTTCAGGCTGTGTCCCTTTCTCATCTGAACTAGGAAGAGCTGCAAGTACGCATTAGCTGATCAAACTATTTCCGTAAGACATAGGCAGCAGCCTGGCTGTGGAGGGAGAACGCGTGTGCCTGCTGTCTGGAGAGGGAGGTGGGTGTGCGACAATTTAATTGTACAGTGGGCAAATGCTAAGGCAGTAGCTGACCCACTTTGCGAGGGCAGGTCGGACTTGATCTTGGCCTCGGCTTGCAGTAGGAAAATGACCCATTAACAGTCAGCATCAACTGAGCCTGGTAGGGCCTTCCCTGGGTAGAGCTGTCGGCAGTCTTGGTGGCGGCAGTCATACGATCACAGGTCTGTTCCCTGCTGAGTATCAGGTGCTGGAAGAAGTTTGGTGCGGTCTGGAAGGGTAATCCAATGCTGTTGCACCAGCTGAGACAGGCCTTGGGGACCTGCTGNAAAAAAACCACCGAGAGGGGCGGCCAGAGTGGCCCGTGAAAGCCGGAGCGGAAGCGCGGGGCGGGGAGGCCGGAAGTGCTGCGCGAGGGAGGCGGGGGCAGCGGANCTCGCTCTAGGCAGGTGCTCTCTGGTAGCTACTGCAGAGCTTGTCTGGGCGCTGCTGCTGCTGAGGGAGATCCCGAGGAGACGCAGTGAGTCACTGTGCGCAGCTACATCACAGCCCAGTAGGATTCCATGATAACCACTGCTGGCTTTTCCTGATCAGGACCTCACAGCAAGCCTCTGCTTCAGGCTGTGTCCCTTTCTCATCTGAACTAGGAAGAGCTGCAAGTACGCATTAGCTGATCAAACTATTTCCGTAAGACATAGGCAGCAGCCTGGCTGTGGAGGGAGAACGCGTGTGCCTGCTGTCTGGAGAGGGAGGTGGGTGTGCGACAATTTAATTGTACAGTGGGCAAATGCTAAGGCAGTAGCTGACCCACTTTGCGAGGGCAGGTCGGACTTGATCTTGGCCTCGGCTTGCAGTAGGAAAATGACCCATTAACAGTCAGCATCAACTGAGCCTGGTAGGGCCTTCCCTGGGTAGAGCCGTCGGCAGTCTTGGTGGCGGCAGTCATACGATCACAGGTCTGTTCCCTGCTGAGTATCAGGTGCTGGAAGAAGTTTGGTGCGGTCTGGAAGGGTAATCCAATGCTGTTGCACCAGCTGAGACAGGCCTTGGGGACCTGCTGACTGGAGCCTTTGCTGCCAAGGTGGGTTTCTCTTGGAGTCCGAAAAGCCTTTTCTGAGCGTGTTGCAGAGGTCTGGGAGGGCTGTGCTCCGTCCTGTGAGGATGTGCACGGTGCTCCCAGCAGTGGCCGTGGTGGAGGGAATTGGATCTTGAGTTGCAGTTGCTACGGAAGGACGGGAAGAAGCTCCAAGGATCAAGCAGTGGGAGCCCATCTCCCTGCAGGGGGAACACCAGTGCAAAAGGGCTCTGAGAAGAGATGAGATGTGGATGGGATGACTCGGGTTGCGTGATTTCACTTGCACAAACCCTGGGAGCCCCACGGGGTTGAGGACGTTATCTCTACCTGAGGCTCTTTGACCAGGGTTGTTCACTTCCAACCTCCTGCAGTTAGTTAGTAAGCTGCCAGCCCTGTTCTTTAGCATTAATAGGGATTGAGCAGTCAGTGTAACTCAGTAACGTATTCGGGCACCTCCCAGGCTGCGCTTCTGGAGCTGTGAGGCAGCTCCACGAGGCAGCGGGGGCAGAGGGTGGCTGGCAGGCCCAACAAGGGGCTGAAGCAGGAGTCTGGGAAATCCCCTGCCAGCCTGCCTGCCCTGGGCAGCTCTGTAGTTTGGGGAATGGTATCCAGTGGGTCTTGTAAGAGGAAATGTTGGCGTTGCTTGGCCAGATGGGATCTGTCCAGACTGTTTCCCAGCCAGATGGGTGGGAACAGGGAGCTTCAGAGGGGGATGAAGCCCCCTGCCTAGTGAGGAGTGGTGGGATGTCCTGGCAGCAAGCTGCTCCCTGCCTGCAGGAGCAGGTGCCTCCTGGGTTGCAGCGAGTTCCAAAAAAAACCTTCAGTCCTGCTCAATGTAACTAGGGAAATTGGCCCTTATCCATATACATGTCTAATCCTCTTTGCTTCCTTGGGATTCGCTGCTGCAAGAAGTCTGTAGGCTGCCGTACTGGACACTTCATTAAAAATCCTCTTTATTTGTCTCTTTATTGGCCCTCAGCGTGACTTCGGCAAGTGTGCTCCAAACTCTTCTTCTGCAGGGCTCCTCTTCTGTCCTGGCACACTGTATCCAGCTCCCGTTCTTTTCTCTTGTTTTCCCTAGTCTCTTATCTCGTGGAGATGTTTTTTTCTTGGTCTCATACCCTTTCTGGAACCTTCTTAATTCTGTGTTAGACAAGATAAAGATAATCAGAGCAGAGCCTGGTACCCTGAGGAGCAGCTTCCCTCTCATCACATGATAGATTTGTTTGCATTGTGCTGGAGCATGTCTGCAGTTCTGATGGCTGTTTTGTCCTGAGCAAGGCTTTTGTTAGGTAGCTAACAGCTGTGCCCTGGATGTTTCTTGCAGTGGCTGTACTCGTTTAGGTAGTAGTGGTACGGTGCGGAGTTGTGTGTCTACTGGAAGGAAAGATTTTTTGTGTGGAGGAGTGGGGAAGCTACTGAGAAAAATGTTAAGCCCTGCTAACTTGGCTGAAGCTGTAGGGATGGTGGCCCCAGCAGAGCTCCTGGCATTGCTAGCAGCAGTCAAGATTGCACTTTATTGGACTGATTCTGCGGCTGCCATGTTTAGTTCAGGTCTGTCACTTCCCTCCACTTACATTCCTGTCCCATGTCCCTGCTCATGTGTTACAGCTGCCGTCTCCTGGTATGATGAGTTCCAGAGGCTCTACGACACAATCCCCTGTGTGGAAGTGCAGGCCCTGAAGGAGCACAATGACCAGGTTTTGCACCTCAGCTTCTCCCACTCTGGCTGTTTGTTTGCATCGTGCTCCAAAGACTGTACTGTCAAGGTAAAGGGGCAGCTTCCCCTGCGCAACCCTTCCAGCTTTGATTTAGTGGGGCTTAGCTGCGAGAGCAGCCTTTAGGAAGTCTGTGGAGAGGAGATGTTTGACCAGGTGTCCCTGGTCTTAGGCCGGTTCCAGCAGATGCTGAGTTGTTCTCAAAGCCGCAGAACTAATGACTCTTGCAAATTTAGCCTTGAGGGCTGTGGATTCCAGGTCCAACCTGCGTGAAGGTGGCCAAGGTGCCTTCCTGTCTCTGGCTGCTTTCTAGGTGCAAATCAGTCCTGTTGTGCTGTGGGTCTAACAAAGACTGTGAAGATAATGATCCACTACAGAAGTTGTCTTGCATAAGTGGTTGTCTTGAGAGAAATCTCTCTGAACATGCTGAAAAGTCCAGCTGTGACAGTACCATTCACTGCCTGAACACCTTCTCCGCTGGCTGATGGAGAAGCAGTGCTGCATTTAGCCGCTCTCCGAAGCTGTTGGCCATTTTCTGTCAGAGGAATTGACAAGGGAATCGGGACTGGGAGGCAGTTAAATAGGGTCTTCGATATTTTTTTTTTTTCTTGTCCTGGTGAGTGCTGGCAGAACAGATAAAGTGGAACAGCTCTCAGGCTTCTCAACAGCTTTCTGACTGTTTGTCCATCTGTCTATAGATCTGGAGCAATGAGTTGGACATCTCCCTGCAGCACAGCTCCAACATGAGACCGTACAACTGGAGCTATACACAGTTCTCCCAGTTCAACGCTGATGACTCCCTCCTTCTGGTGTCAGGTGTCTTTGTGGGGCCTCACAACTCCTCATCAGGAGAGATTGCCGTAATCAGCATGGGTAAATACCACCCTTGCCTTCACTGGGGCTTCTGGGGAGGTGTGAAATGGTGGGTGCTGGGGTTCCCTTCCTCTTCGGGTGTGCAGTGGCCTTGACCTCTGCTTGTCCTGCCTTCCACCATCTGTGCAAAGGGGTCCCGATTGCAGTTTCATAGGGTAAACCTTCCGGATAGCCTTAACTCTGCTCCGGTCACCATGTCATCACCTAAAGGCAGTGTGGCATATATTTATTCTCGTTTAACTTCCGTTCTGAGTGACAGTATGGGCAAGGCAAGAGTTATCCATGTCACCTGTTGTCTTGAAGCCACCATTTCTGACTCAGGTGGTGCTAGTCCCACCCTAAGGTCTCACATGGCTTTCTGAGGTGCATTCATCTGGGTCTGTTTCACCTCTTCTGCTGCAGTTCTGTGAAACTTGCTAATCCCAACTGCATTATCTCTTGCTGTCTCAGTGCTACAGTCCCACTGTGCCAAAAATCAAGGAGTGCTGCTAAATGCGCAGCTGTCTTGCTCAGAAAGGCCCTGAGCCCCAGGGGCGGGAGTGAAGAAGTTCTGTACGTGTTTGACTTGTTCCTGCCCTTGGGGTGTCTGCTTTGGGCCATGCTCGGGGAAGGGCTGTGAGGTTAGATTGCTCTCTGGTCTGGCTCCATCTGGCTGCCCTTTTATTTTGGTTTCCCTTGTGCATGCTCTCCCCACACATCTCTGTAGAAGAGAGAAATAATCTATCTCCATAGTAGTGACTGGAAGCTGGACGGTGGTTGGGCAGTGTCCGCTCAGCTTGCAGTGGAGGTGCTGCATCACTGTCTCTCCTGCGGAGACTTGAGTCCATTTCCCCATGTCTTCTGCCACCGTTTCTCCAGAGCCCTTGCTGGGAGCCATCACCTCACGTTTGTGTTTCTCCTCCCTTCCAGAGAACTTCACGCTACTTTCCAGGGTGAGGAATAAACCCTATGATGTGTTTGGCTGCTGGCTGAATGAAACCAACTTGATATCTGGCAATCTGCATCGGATTGGGCGTATAACCTCCTGTTCTGTGCTGTGGCTGAACAACGCTTTCCAGGTGAGGTGCCTTTGTTCCAGCTCCACAGGCAGTGTGGCTTCCTGCTGGCTCCTGGGGGAGGAAAAGCTGCGGAGGAGGTGTGAGTGGGGAATAATGGCCCAGTCCTCCTGTCCTCCCTGTTTGTCTCCTCTGACTTGCCCTCAGGATCTTGAGCTTGAGGCAACCCTTGCGTAAGGTTTCTCCACACTAGTGTTGTGGCAGCCATTGCCATATTCCAACTCTACCCTCAGCTTCCATTAGCTCTTGTCCCATTAATTGGAATGAGGACTTGACTGCCGTGCCCTAGAGCATGCGTTGCTCAACAGGAGAGTGGTTGAACCGCAGCAGGGTTGCTGAGGTCCTTGATAGTATGAAGCTGGGCATGGGATGGCTGTAGTCTGGCATGTATCTGAGCAGTGGCCATTCTCCCACTTGGCAGCTCAGTGCGTTGTTCCTGGGAGCCGGAGGCAGCTGAGAGGCTGAGCTCAGCCCTGCCTGTCCTTGCTGGCATTTCTGTGGGCCACCTGCTGCCTCTTATGCTGTGATAAGACCTGGAGATCAGAGTGTGCTGTCCTTAGACTGCTTGTTTGCTGCTTGTTTTCTCTCTGGCACTTGTACTGCTTCGTGTTCCTCTTCCATGTTTTGCCTCTGTCTCAACGTCACAGCGTCACATCCTGGCGTTTTTGCGGTTTTTAACATGAACGATTGATGCTGGCCCCAGGTGAAATCCTCTTGTAGCAGAGACCCTTCTCATAACCAGTTCTCTGTGCTGCGCTGACACTACAGTGTTAACTCTTCCATCTCTAAGAGGCGAGGAAGGACCTTGCCCACTTTGACAGGGGATGTTGGAGTGCGGCCGCAGACTGCCAGAGCAGTTGGGCAGGAAGAGACCTGCTGCTTGTGACTGGGAGCAGATAACCAGGCTGGTCCTGCTGAGGGGTACAGGCAAACTTCAGGAACAGGGAGGTCCTCTGCTTCTGCTGCTCGTAGGCCAGAGGGAGAGGCCTGTTCCTGAAATTCTTGTAAAGCGCCGAGCAGCGCCAGCTAATGACCTCAGGCCGGGGGGTGGTGGCAAGGCTGCCCGGCCTCTGTGTTTCCAGCTCTGCAGTCATCTGCCCGCGGGAGCTTTTTGTCTCAGTGTGCCCCCCTCCAAGATAGGAAGGAGTGCAACAGAGCTGGCCAGACTCCTGGGCCGGTTCTGATGGTCGGTTCCATATGGCAGTGTGAAGAGAGGTCGGTGCGTGGCTGGTGTCTGCTGTGGGGGCTCAAGGTCTGGGCAGGTGGCTCTTGGTTTGAGCTGTAGGAGTGAGGTAAGATGGTTCTTGCTTACTTTTCCCTTCTGCTTGCAGGGCATAGAGTCTGAAAATGTGAATGTAGTAAAGAGACTGTTCAAAATCCAGAACCTGAATGCCAGCACTATCCGGACCGTGATGGTGGCTGACTGCAGCCGATATGATTCCCCAGACCTGCTCCTGGACTACGAGGAGCAGCTAGCTGCTTCCTCCACCTCCACCTGCCCAGTCTTTGATCTTGGCAGTGACAGCGAGGAAGAGGAGGCCAAGCCCAAGCAGACTCTGGAGCCAGCAGTACAGGAATTGCCAGATGACGGGGGTGTGAGAGCGGAGGACGGGCTGCAGCAGCTCTTTGATGATATCATGGAGGGCCGTGTGAGGCCTGCCATGACCGAGACAGAGTTGGAGACGAAGGTGGCTGAGCTGTTTGTACGCAACAGAACTAAACCGCCTGAGTTGAACCTGCTCTCCACAGACAGCAACAGCAAGACAAAATACTTAATCTTCACCACAGGATGCCTCACCTACTCCCCACACCAGATAGGTAAGGCTGTGGTCTGAGTCCAGGGCACACCAGCCTCCCTGGGGCTGTGGGCTGCAGCTATACGCTCTGAATTTGAATCTGGAAGAGACCTGTTTTATTTGCTGCCTGTTTGTGGTGAGTGACTTGCAGTTTTGCTCAGGCTGCTGGATTCTTGATACGGGAGGCTTTTGAGGTGCTCTGGTCACTGAAGGGGGTTCCACCCTGCACGCACTTGCCTGAGGGTTGTTTTGTTCCTACCAGGCTTGACACATGGCCAAACAAGAAAGTGGTGTGAGGGCTGAACAGAAGATCAGGAAGGAACTCCTGACTTAAGGACATCAGCCATGAGTTGCACACAAGCGGGTGGATGTGAAGGGCAGCGATTGCCCTGATAGGAGCCTGTGGAAGGGCCTCAGTCCTGTTGTCTTCTGGGACTGGAGAGGGCATCAGGGCAAGACTAGTTTGAGCAGCTTGGAGTTCACGTATGTGTTGCTTGCACGGTGCTCCTTAGCTCGGGGAGACAGAGCCCTGCCTGCCCCTGTGCCTTGCCTGCCTCCCCCGCTGCCCAGTGTGCGATCAGCCTGTGTCACGAGGCCTTTCAGCCTGAGCAAGACACTTGGGCACCTCTGTGGGGTACCTGAAGAGGCTTCATGGTGGGTTATTAGCTGCCCCAGTGAGTGCTTCCATGGCAAGCTGATCCCAGGCAGCTTACTGGCACTCAGCCTCCTTGCTCAGTGGGGTACAAGGGGCTGTAGTTGCAGCACAAGCCAGGCAATGGTGCTGCCTGTGACCTTTTCTGGATTAGGACTTCCCTTGCTCATCCGGGGCTCTCTTGTTGAGGCACTGGGATTAGCAGAGTCTGAATTTACAGGAAATGAATGCAATGATGAGCAGAAGCAGGTAGTCTGGTTGCTGCTTCAAAAGCCCCTAAAGCTAGCAGAAAAGTTCAGTGGAAAGGACCAGACAGATCAGTAGAAATGTGGGGAGGGAAGGAGAGCTGCTTCCAGGCAAGAAGACTTCTGTAAAGCGAGACAGTTGCAGTTCCTTTTGCACAATTACAGCCTCGCTTTCCCGCTGCAGGCTCTTCTAACCTTGGTCCCGCACCAGTACAGCTCAATAAGGCAGCAAAAGGCAGTTTCCAAAGCTGCAGGCAGCTTGGAGGGGAGTCACTTGGTCTTTGCCCACCGAAGTTAGGAATGCAGCCTGGGCTGAGTGTAGCTCTGCTCCGTGCTGCTGTCCGTGGCCAGGTCTGCAGACGGACGTGGTGGACCTTGGCCTCTGGACGCGTGGCGGGTGGTCTGCCCTGACCCAGCCCTGTGAGCAGCGCCGTGTCTTGATCCGCTGGGCTGGGCAAACGCTGCCTCGCAGGCTGGGGCCTGCAGCGAGCAAAGGCAAAGCGTGGCGCAGGGGCAGCGCCTGCCTTGGGACTCCGCCGACTTCCAGCGCAGCCTCCCAGGGCCGTGGGTGCCTTTGAACTCCAGTGACTCCCTGGCCAGCAGCCAGCGCCCGCGGCACAGACTGGCTGTTCGGAGGGATGAACCCTGGCTCGGCTCCTCTCCCAGCCATGAGTCACTGCAAAATGTTATGCTTGCCCATCGGTTTGTGTGTCGAACCAGCCTTTGTGCAGCTGCTGTCTGCCCCCAAGGAACTGGTACTTGAAAGAGCTCACTGTTGTGCTCATCTCTTGCCAAGCTGCTGGGCTGGAGCTGCTGGTGGGAGCCGCGCTCCCGGCTGCTGGGCATCGGCACTATCTTGCCTGATCTGCGGCACGCAAGCACTTCTGCAGGAGTTTCCTTTGAGCTCCTGTCTCCCTTGTGCTGGTGGCAGGCTTGAGTCATGGGCAAAGCCGCCTGTTCTGCTGGCTTGTGCGTGTGAGGGCCATGTAGCTGAGTTTGGAACTGGGAGTGTAGTGCTGTGGAAATGAGGATGAAGATGCTGGTGAGCAATGCCAGTTGGGTAGAAGAGTGAAGGTCCTGTCCTGAAGGTCCTGAGCTGCCCAGGTTCAGATGCAGTGATGTTGTGAAGGGTCTTGGACTTGAGGTGCAGTGTGGTGTCACCCCTACCTTGTTGGTCTGTGAGAGAGGGCTGAATCAAGGGTGTTCAGCAGCGATTCGCTCAGAGGGGTGATGAGATGGGCTGTTTTCTGGCTCCTCTTGGACCCGTTGAGGATTAAGCCCATGTGTACCCAAGAGCTGCTGAGACTCATAGGAAGCTGTTGTGGATGTTTTGTGTTTTGGACCTCTGTCTAGAGCTGGAAGGGGACAGGGCTTGACCCATAGCACGTGTCTCCCTTAGACAGGAAGTTCAAAAGCTGTAAAGTACTTGAGCCCAGTTTGGGTTTAAACTCCTGTTCTTGGAGCTTTCTGGGGCTGACCCCAACCTACACTTGACAGTGGTGGGGGAAAACCCTGCCACAGCCAAGCCCAGCCCGCAGCGTGCTCTGAAGCACAAGGAAGCTGTGCTGGCCTGGGAGACACTCTGGTTGCAGAAGGGTTTTTCTCCTAAATGAATCCTTGGGCTGGGCCCATTTCCTGCAACATCCAGCCTGGAGAAGACCCAGCAGATGCGAGCGAGGTGTGGCTGCACCAGCCGGGCGCTGGGCCTCTCCCTGGCTGGGGTTGAATGCGCCAGCGCGTCACTTACGGGCAGCATCCTGGCCAAATGCACCACTTGAGGGAGCTTGAAGGAGGCTGGCAGGGACAGCAGCCCTGTCCTGGTCCTCAGCCAGCGAGCCAGTTCTCCTTTCTTAGCAGCACTAAGGGAAGCCCCTTCTGGAAGCCTGGGGACTTTCACCAGCCCCGCTGTCTGCTGGCAGCAGCCTGCAGAACCGCCTGATTCTGCTTTCTCTCCCCAAGGGATTAAAAGGATCCTGCCCCATCAGATGACGACTGCTGGGCCGGTGCTTGGGGAGGAGAGGCGCTCGGATGAGTTCTTTGACTCACTGGATCACGTCATCGACATCCATGGGCACATCATCGGCATGGGCCTCTCCCCTGACCACAGGTGAGCGTGGTGGGGCGGCAGTGCTGGTTTCGGGCACTGCAGGGGGTGAGCAACAGCTGCTCAGGGGCTTTGTGGGGTGAACAGGAGAAGAAATGACTGTAGTGGATGGAGCAGGGTGCCTGCACAGGCTGCTCTGCTCTTTCACATCAGTGGTGATGGCATGTGTTACCGCCTGAGCATCTCCCCAGATCTTGGCAGGAATGCTTTCCTCCCTCTGCACCGCTGAGAGATAGGGTCAGGCAAGGAGCCTTGTAAGAGTGAAGGAGCTGCCCACACAATGTGTCTTGTTCCCGAGGCAGATCAATACACCACCATCCTTAAAGTTGGTTTTAATGGGATTAAAGAGACTTGACCTAGCCCCTAGGGCCCACCTTCCCAATTGTGGTGGCCCTTCCCTTTCCAAACATGGCAAGAAGTGTTTCAGCAACGTGTTCCCATGTTTCAGCCTGGATTTTAGTGAGCTGAGCTGCCAGCTTGCTAAGGACCAGAGAAACTGCTTGGTCCCTGCTCTGCCTGACTGCACTGCGCATTTACAGCTGGGGCTCCGTGAGCTTCGTCGCATGCGGCGAGGTGCAGGGTAATCCCTCTGCTCCCCTCCCCAAGGTACCTGTACGTGAACAGCCGTGCTTGGCCTCGGGACTGCATCATCTCCGACCCGATGCAGCCGCCCCCCATCGCCGAGGAGATCGATCTGCACGTGTTCGACCTGAAGACAATGAAGGAGGTGAAAAGAGCCCTCCGCGCGCATCGGGCCTACACGCCCAACGAGGAGTGCTTCTTCATCTTCCTGGATGTCAGCAGGGACTTCGTAGCAAGGTGTGTCGCGATGGGGGTGGGCAGGATCCTGACTCCCCGTCCGGGAGGGCCTTGGGGCCGTCGCTGCGGGACGGCTTGTGCAAGCAGGGCTGGTCCATCCGCTGAAAACTCCTGTGTGTTGTGAGCAGGGCGGGAAACAGGAGGCTTGTAAAGAGAAGAGGGACTGAATCAGAGGGTGCTGATAAAGGCTGTCTGCCCTGGTCCTGCTGTGAAATTAGTGAGGAAAGGGGAAATTTTGAGCTGTGGCATTTTTGGCAGTGGGTGGCAAATGCCCTTCTTGGGGGCTGCAGGCAGCAGGTGCTATGAGGCGAGTTGAAGGGGCACTTCAAACAGCCTCTGGATCCCAGAGGGAGCTGGCCTGCCCAGGCTGAAGCTCATGGGTGACCGGGCTGGGGATGGAGCTGGGGCCTCTGGCCAGGCTGGGGCACCCTCTGCCTCTCTCTGCGTGGAAGGAAGGGGGTTGGGAGCGGCAGGTTATCAGAGCTGCTGGGGTGACGTCCTTACCGGTGTCTTGTCCACTGCAGTGGGGCAGAGGATCGCCATGGCTACATCTGGGACCGGCACTATAACATCTGCCTGGCCAAACTGCAGCACGACAACGTGGTCAACTCAGTGGCATTCAGCCCAGTGGAGCAGGAGCTGCTCCTGACAGCCAGCGACGACACCACCATCAAGGTGTGGCGTTCCCCTCGCGTGGTACGCATCCAGCAGGCCAGGAAGCCCAGGCCCAGGAAACTGCTCTTCTCCTGGCTCATGAACCAGAAAAGCTGAACCCAGGTACACCTGCTCCTGCAGCTTCTTCACTGCAGCCACCTCCTCTGGAGCTTGCAGAGCTTTGAGCCCTGCACAACAGAGACGAGCTCTGGGCACACGAATCCCATCCGCTGAGTCAGGAGGGACCCTGGTAGCAGGAGCTTCTGCAGAAGCATCTGCTTCAAAGACAGAATGTAAGAGCCGAGGGCCCATTCCTGGCCCCCGCAGGCAGCAGCCCAAGCTGGTCACTGCAGGGTAGGCTCCCCACAGCTTCTCACGAACGCTGCTACTTGGTCACAGCTCTCTCTGGGTGAGCTTTGGTCTCTGAGGACAGACTGAGGCACGTCTCCAGCGTTTGTACTGTGTGAGCCTGGGACATGGCTGACCTAGCCGAGAGCTACCGGCTGCAGAGCACTTGGCAGAAGCCACGGTACAGTGCTGTGCTGCTTTACTGCAGGACTCTTTTAATATAGTAGTTTTATTAACGTTTGTTTGTCCCAAACCTCCGTGGGCAACTTGTCTGGCTGCTGGGTAATGCTGAGTGCCTCCTCCCACACAGCGTCGTGGCCCCGGAGGGCAGCAGGGACTGGAGGGCAGTGGGGGAGGCAGGGCTGGGGGGGCTTGGCTGGCATCTCGTGGGGCCCCAGGGCCGCAGCCAGTGCCCAGTCGATGCCTTCCGTTAGCAGCTACGTGTTGATATCGCCAGTTTCCAAACTTCAGAGTGGGGAGGGCTGGTGGTAACATGGTGCTGGCTTTGCCTCTGTCTTCCTCTGCTAAGTAGCACTTAAATAAGCTATGGCATTGGTAACGTATTTATTCTAGGGGATCTGCTGTCCCTTCCCAAGAGGGCAGCTGCGAGGATGGCTGGTGGGTCTCATGGTCACCTCCCTCCCATGCTACTCAAGTTGTGGCACTTTAGGTTCTCTTGGTATGTTCTCCATGCATAGGCGTAGGCACCCAGGGGTGGCTGCAGGTATTCACCCGCAAGAGACTGGGGGAACGCAGCCCTCCTCTGCCTGAAATCACAGTTGAATAAGCTTCCTTCCACCTGGGCTGACTTGCTGTGGGTTCGGTGATCAGCTCCTCCCGGGGACCCCTCTGATGGTGGAGCTGGCTCACTTGAAGTGATTACGAACTCGGTGGTGTTTACTTTATATCTGTCCCTGAAGCTTTTCTCCCTCCAGCAGGTATCCAAATGTAAGAGTCTAAAATTAAGCTCCTAATCTTGACTTGGCCTATGTGGCTGGGGCTGGCGGTGACCCCAGGAGCTGCAGTTGCTCCTGGGAGCTGGGCTCTGGGTTGCATCTGGAAAGGAGCTGTGTCCCAGCCAGGGGCTGGGGGAGGCATCTCGGGACTCCCCTGGGAGCACTGGGGGCAGTTGTCTGTGCCACTCACAGCCTTGGGTTGCAAATAGACTTAATGGAGGCAGCAGATACTGTCTTGATATGCACTGATGGCTTTAACAGCTCCTGCAGCCCTTGGCAGGAGGGTTTGTACCCTCCTTCTGCTGTGCCTCAGCAGGTGCCCGTGGTTTTATCCAAAACCCCTGTACTCAGGTTTTCTGTTATTGCAGGACTTCCAGAAACAAGGGAGTCCTCTGTGTGTCTGCACACAGGATCCACATCTAGCTCTGTCCAGTCACAAGGCAAAGGAACAGCCTCTACCTTCCTCCCTCCTCCCCCAAGATTGTGAAATCTCTTTTCCCTTGGCTCAGTGGAGCAGTGAGCAAGGCACTGAGGGTTTATGTTTGTACTGAGTTTTGCTCTTCACTATGGCATTGAATAAATATTCTGCTAAAGCATTTCTGCAATGTGAGTTTGTTTTTCTGAGTGTTCTTCTAGGAGTGTCACGCTGCTGTGCCTACATCTGCTGGGGCACTGCAGAAGTAGCTGACCAACTTGGAGTTAACCTGCCCTGGGCTATGAAGTGCAGGCAGAAAGCTGTGAAACAACAGGAGCAGGAGAGAGGCAGAGAATTGCCCAAATCTTCTTGCCCTCAGGGAGAAGGACAGGACAGCCCTGGGGAAGGGGAGCAGCAGTTCATGGCAGCCTTAGGAAAGTTCTTCTCTGCCAAGGCTGAGTGCTGCAGGCTCCAGGACAGGCCAGGGCCTGGAGCATCTGGCTTCTCTGTGTCCCTCTGCTAACAGCCACTGACCAGGTAAGCGGGGAACAAGCACTGGGGCTGGCCCTGTGCTACTGGTAGGAATTCTTGTGCTGCAGCACCAATGTTGCCTTACAGCCTTTTCTCTCTTCCTTGGTGCATCGTGCAGCAGCTGCACCTGTATGAAGTGGGTCTGGCTGCTCCTGGGAGGGGACAGGCGCCCTCGGGTGCCCCTCACACTTGTATGCACGCAGAGGCAGCACAGGTTTAGTCCCTGGGCTGGTGCTACAGCTCTGGAGGGGCAGGTCAGGGCCTCCTGCAGGGACGGTGGGAGCAGCACAGGCACTGGGCTCCCAACAGCTGAGAAAAAACAGCCTGTCCTAGAGGAGCTCAGCAACTGCTTTATTATCCAGCACCCAGGAATGAGTGTAACATGTTGGATTTGCCTTTCCAGTTGTTCTTCAGCTGCCAGTAAAGCTGGCCCAGCACCCCTGTCCCTGCTCCCAACAGCCCTGTGGCCCCTGTTTATGTGAAGCTCCAGCTCCCTGTGCAGTGCTGGAGCCCCAGTGTCCCATGGATTATACAAGGATGCTCTTCAAATGGCTTTTATTACTGGTTTTGACCATACTGCATCCTCAAGGGAAAAACTTACTTCACAGTGCCAGGCTGAGATGGGTGTTCTCCCATAGCTGTGGTCAAAGGGGGGGAAAAAAAACAAACCCACAAAAATCCAGCAGTGGCTTGTGCCAAGTGTCCATCCATCGGCCAGCCAGGCTGGCAGAGCTGTGCCCAGGAAGGTGCTGTACCCTGCCTGCAGCGCAGGGGCTGCTGCAAGGGACACGTGCTACAATAACCGCTGCAAGCTCCAGAGCTGCTAAAAAATGAAAAAGGACCAGCTAGAGCTGTCAGCACCAGATCTGCCTCTCCTCAGCCACACAGTGAGGGAAGGGGGGGGAAAAAAAACACAGGATGTTCAGCTTGGGTCAGGGTCCAGCTCAGCTACCTGCCAGCCTGGAGAAGGACATCAGGCACCCCCCAAGCTCCCCAGGCAGCAGCACGGACACCCCAAAGCACCCCAGGAACCAGCAGTCAGGGCAGTGCCACCACGCAGGGAGCAGGGGGACAGCCAGCCCTGGCAGGGCTCTCCAGACCCAGCTGGGTCGCAGCTCATCTCCACTGATGGCGTCTCTGGTCCCACCAGGGTGGGCGTGCGGCCGTGCCAGAGCAGAGGTGGAAGCAAACCATGAGCAGGGAGAGCTCTGCGTCCACCAGGCGCTGCCAGCAGCAAGGGGCTCTGGGCCTTTCTCCACCTCAGCCTGGTGTCCCCTGGCCCTGCCAACAGCAGCCGCTGCTGCCTGCCGAGGGTGATCCATGGCAGCCAGGAGCAAGAAGAGGGTGACCACTCTCCAGCCTCGCTGCCCAGCGTCCTGGCCCGAGGAGCAGCACCGGAGCTGGACAGGGCCCTGGACCACTACTGCAAGATGGGGTCAGCAGCTGGCTCCTGTGACCAACAAACCACCTTCTGGGGCACATTCAGACACTGACACAGGTGAGGGAAGCACAGGCAGAGAAGGCAGCAAAGCATCAATAGTCCAGCCTGGCTAACTGCCTGTCCAGAGTTACCCATGGCCACAACAAAACAACTCCAGAGGGACCAGCCAGCCACAATGGAGGGACATGGCAGCAGTTTCTTCACAAATACAGAGACCTTCTTGCAGGTGCTGCCCAGAAAGGAGCAGTGCCAGGAGCCCAGGGACAAAAAAGGGACAGCAAGCTTCACTCGGGGACTTCTCCAGCCACCCCAGATCCTACTCAGGTGGCTGCAGGCTCAACGAGGGGCAGAGCAGAGAGAGCACTCCAGCATGCAATGACCGGGAACCAGCAGGCACGCTGTTCCCAGAGAGGAGGGAAGGACAGGGGAAAGCTGCCACTGGTGGGCAAGGCAGGCGCTCTGGGAGGGCAGGGGCTGGCCAGCAGCCGCCCACCGCACAGGTGGGCAAGAGACATGCCACAGCCGCCGAGGTGAGAGTGCCGGTGCAGATGGGTGGTGGCAGCGCAAGTGCAGAGCTGCAGGAGCTGCAGCCGTACGCGCTCGGCAGCTGGAGAGGGCCCTGGGAAGGCTGGTGCGCCTGTGCTGCTGCAGCTGCCCCATGATGGGGCTGAAAGCCAGCTCGGGAGCTTCTGTGCGTAAAGACAGCTTCTAGCACTGCCACGGTCCTGCCCACCGCTGCTCAGGCGAAGGTAGGCAGAGAATGGTGGGGTCTGGCTAAAAACCTGCCTGGGGCCCCCAGGGTTCAGGGGGCTGAAGTCCTGCACTGAGCCCTGCATCACCCTCCTCTCCCGGGACAGGACAGGCAGTCTCCAGGGGAGATTCACTTCTATTTCACTACAGGCATCCCCAGTGCTGCCCCACGCTCCCTCCCAGGCAGTGGGCACTGCCTGCCTTGTCCCACACTCCCAGCACACTGCTGAGAGCACAAACCACCCAAACACGCAGCAAGGGCCAAATGCAGGCTACCGCTCCCCTGCCTGCCACACAGCTCGGTTCAGCATCCCCCTCCGCAGACACCGATGACACCAAACCAGCAGCAAATCAGTTCACACCTCTCTCGCCCCGCTTGCACCGTCTGCCACACACCCTTCCTGTCCACCAAGGCACAGACCAGCCAGCAGCACACAGCAACCCACCCCTGCAGCACACAAAACTTCCAGGAACATGGAGATCTCTGAAGAAAATCCTAGACGGCCGAGCCAAACATCCACACGAGGTGGTGCTTGGGCAGGCAAAACCCTTGTTTTACTACTGAGGCTGTGCACTAAACTGGTAGAGCAAGAGCTGCACTGGTTTCCACTGGGAGCCCAGACAGCAGCAGTTCAGACACCCAAGTCCCTTCAGGAGATCTTCTTGTACCCCGCAGACCGTGAACGTCCACCCAAACCTCTCCTCATGGAAGGTCTCTCTGACACCTGAAGAGGGTTCCCATCAGACACCTCGTTTCCACTCAGAGCGAAGGTCCCTTTTTGGGAAGGGCTTTTCCCCTTCTGCTTTTTGTCCCCTCCTTGCTCCGAGACCTGCCTGAAGTGCAGCACAAGACAGGGATGCCCCACTCGGGGCTGGCTCTGTGTTCACTGCTCCCAGAGGTGAGGAGGGTTAGAGGCCCGTGAGATCAACGATGGCTTTAATAAAGATGGCGTCATCACGCACGTAGGAGTTCTTGGCTTCCATCACGGAGACGGGGCAGAACAGCGGGCAGCCGCTGGCAATGTTCATTTCTGTGATGGGTCGCTGGAATGAGGAGGATGTCACGTCGGGTCGGAAGGCATCGATGATGTGCTCCCGGTTGTTCTGATCCAGGAGCATCAGGGTTACCTGTGGAGAAACATGAAAATATACAAGAGCAGCTGAATAAAAAGCACATGGAAACCCAGCCCGGTGACCTGCTCACTTGAAGCCTGTGAAATGTGCAAGTACCAATGCAACCATAGCCACACCATGCACCTACAAATCTGAGCAATGCTTGTAACTAGGGTCAGCGGAGAACGTCATCTCGGTGACATTCTGCAGAAACTTTCCCACATCCTGCCCTGTCACTGGAAACTTCTGTGTGGCAGCACAGGGCTGTCAGACTGACTGAAAACCTACAACCGGCTGGCATGGCATTCACTCCCAACACCAATACCCCACACAGGTATTTAATTAAATCGCAAGGTTGCTGTCCCCTTGTGAAAGATGGCGGCCCCTCTCTCTGCACCAGTACTTCACCCGCTCAGCCGTGAAGTGTTTCGCAAACCTGCAACGTCTAGGAACTGCAATCTGAGCTTCTGACATTGAGTGAGCATCAGCTGCACCCCGAGTACCGAAGCCACGACAGCCTTCCCTCGCCTCAAATTCATGCAGAAGCTCCGCTCGCTTTCCAAACATGCTGCTGCTCTCCTGCTGCAGCCTCTGCCATTTCATGCCCCTGCCCTGTGCACGCTCGGTGCTTTCAGCACAACTGGGGAATCCCCAGGGCAGCCGATATATCAAAGTCCTTCCTTCTTCTGCTTGCTAAGTAGGCCAGACTGGCTGCGTCTAGAAGCTGGGTGCAAAACTAGAGAGGCAAGTCGCTGGGCATAGCGGCTTTGTCCCAAACCTACCTTCTGGTTGAAGGGCCACCGCAGAAGCGCATCGTTGGGTCCTTTCATCACCACAAAGAACAGGGACAGGTGGGTCCCACGCCCGGTGCCGTCCCCATTCAGGTAAACGCGCAGACACATCTTGTAGCCGTACTTGCTCGTGTAGAAAGCTGTCGAAGAGTTGCAAAACAGACACAGTGAGTGTCGAACTCAGCAAAGCCTGGCACCAACAGGTTCCTTTGAACTCTGAGTACTCTAAAGTTTGGATCCTGGAAGAAACCAGGTTTGGGTCTTAAAATACATGTACCACAGAGGGGGTCCAGAAAGCCACCAGATACAAACAACAGTCAGATGCCATCTTAGTCGGGCCTGGAGACAGCCCAAGGTCAGGCAGGCACAAGCCCCTGGTCTAGCCGAGACGCAGAGCGCTGCGGCACAGAGCAGGGCACTGGCCGGCCCCTCGGGCTCTCCCCACCCACCACCGCAGGCACAAGCGCCCCAGGCAGAGCCCGAAGCTGAAGCTCTGCCCGGGAGCTGGGCGCTTACCACCAGTTGTGCTCTGCATGACTGCTAAAGGAGCTGCAGTTCATGGCAATAACGCTGATGAGCAGGAACAAAACCACCCCCAGACTGGGGTAGATGATCCTCAGTACTCACTGCACCCTCTTTGTAATCTGGCTGCTCTGATGGGGGCAGAGGCTCAAGCAAGTGAGCTTCAGTCTCCCATTAAGATTCCAGCCGCTCTGCATGGCATGGCCATGGCTGGGTACGGGCTCTGGGATCTCAGGCTCTCTCCTTATCTCAATTCTGGGAATGCCCATGTTGTGATACCAGACCCGTGCAGGGCCACAGAAATACGTCTTGGAAGGGGACCTGCTGCAAACCGCCCTCTCACAGCGGCACAGAGCTATGTGCCACAGGTCTGGCAAGGCTCAGCAACCTCAGGGCAAGGGGCAGGAGATCAGAGATGGTATTTTACTGCGGTACTCGGTGCACTTTTATGAACAGGCAGACTAGCACTAGCAGAAATACTGTGCACTGCCACAGGGCGAGGAGCAAGAGATCAGGGCCTCATCACCCGCTTCCCTCCTGACACTCCCCAACTCGTTTCCTCTAGTCCTTCCTCTCCACCTGCTTCACTCAAACACTTTCAGGGCAGATGCCACCCTCTGCTAGTCCAAGCAGCACATCCTCACCGCCCATCTGGGGTGTTTTAGCACTGCCTGTGAATGTAAAACCAGGCAGGGAACTGGAGGAAGGATGGCCCAAGAGCAGCGGGAGTACCCAGGAAAAGGCACCAGGTAGCCAGAGTGCTGAACACCTTGTGCACCACACCACCAGCTCAGAGCAGTAACGAGGCATCCCGCTTCCCACCGGCCCGAGCAAAGCCAAAGGGCATCGGAAGCCAAGCAAGAGCCCAGCAAGCCGCCCCGCGGCACCTGACAGCCAGCAGCGGGTGGCTTTCCAGCAGGAGCTTCGCTTCGGACTGTCCTGGTTCACATCCCCGATGAACCTTTCTTGTGCAGATTTGCCTTTTTGAACTCTTGAACTCTAAGTCTACTTCCTTCTCTTTGTTTTAACACTGATTTCATTTGGTATTTCCTCACTTTTATGTTTAAATATAAAACAAACAATTCTACTTGTTTCCAGTTTTCATCCCATTCGCAACCTAGACCTCTCTCCTCCCAGCTGTCTCCTTCCCCGACTGAACAGCACTAGTCTATTTGCTTCACTTTCTAAGATACAAAAACCCACCTCTACAAGAAAAATTTGTTTCTCAGCCTAATTTTCTCAGCTAAAGCAGCACCAGGAATGAGGATCTCTCATCTAAGCAACATAATCGACTACTTCAGGAAAAAAGGCCTTGTACTTTGCACTTGCAAGATAAAAAAATAAAAGTCCTGCCTTTTCCAGAAGCAGTCCCAGCATTAGGCAGAGGCAACCCTCACCTTCCAATCCCTCCAGCCACATACAAGATTTTCATTAGCAGATTGCAGACACCAACCAGCAACACAAAACACAGTCTGGTGGCCTGCAGAGTAGTTTCTCCTTTGATGAAACAGTTTATAAAAGCCCTGCGCCCTGCCTTTGCTGCCCTGCCACTGCTGCCAGGTGCAGGATGGAGACTGGCCAGCACACAGCACGGAGAAGGAGGCACCAACAACCATGAGCTGCAGTTCTGGAGGAACCGTGCATTCAGAGCACGGCCGAACAAATGTCGGGACAGACAAAGCCTCTTGCATTTGGAGAGGTTTCACCCCTTTCCCTCCCTTGGGCTGACTCTGATACTTATATCCCTCCACCAGCTGACTTGATTCTCCAACCTAGAAAAACAAATCCCATGCTCCTGTGAGGACCCGAGGTGGCATCAGCTCACGGAAGGGCTGGAGGAGCCCCCAGGCTGGGGCACAGCGAGCCAGGATGCCCGTGGCCAGAGGACAGGAGTCAGCTCCATCCAGCATCTCCCTCCAAACCACAGCCTCTGGAGACATTCAGGTCAAGCAGCTCTCGAGCACAGTGCAGGAGATGGGCAGGATGGAAGAATTAAGGTCCTCTCTCCAAGTCAAACAAAACAGATTTGTTCACTTTGGGAAAAGGAAGGAAGTGCTGCCCTTCCTGAAGGGGACAAAGAGCAGGGATTTTCCACGGCTGCTGCTGACTTTTAAAAGGAAATGCTAATCACATGCGCACAGTTTCAGCAGCAGTTTAGTTCCCCTCAAGAAGGGGAATCCTTTTTTCTTTCAGTTTTTCAAGAGAAAAGGGATTCTGAACAGCCTTCACCCAGAAAACAGATTTAAAAATAGTTTTTAAAATTCAATTGTTTTTATCTTGTGGCCCAGCCACAGCCTGCTTTTTCACCAGGAAACAGGCATAAGGTATGTGCTCTTGGTTTGCATGCAGCTCTGGGCATTCTGAAAAAGCTCACCAGCACGCTCAGATCTAACCGATTCCTGCTCAGGCAAACACAAACTCATCTCCTCAACCATGACGTTGTGAGGTGAGCTCCCCACCGAGCAATGAAATGGTGTGAAGAGATGGTTTCATCTTACAGCTGCAAGCCTGGGAAGTGCTTTCATAAGCAAACAAGCCAGATCACAACCTACTGCTCACTGTCCGAGATTTTCCTTTTTAAGAACAGGAGGAACAGTGCTGGGCTGGGGCAGTTCTGCAAGGAGAGCCCCTTCCTCTGACAGATATTCACGCACTTCCCTAGGTATGGTTTGGGCTTTATTTAGACATTGCCTCTTGCACTGTCATGCTTTAGGCACTGAAATATATTTCTGGGGCTCTAATATATATTTCCACCTTTCCTTAATCATTTTATTGCTGGTTTTATGGTCTCTGAGTATTTTAATTCTAACTAAAGGGTTATGCAGGGCTATGTCAGAGCTAAGAGGGTTGCATTTTGTATTATGAGAAATTAAAAAGGTCTTCTGCAATCAAAAAAGCACCTTTTTCAGCAGAGCACTTTCATTTAGGCAATGCTAAACAAAAAAAAAGTTCCAGGCTCCACAGAGAAAGGGGGACAGAACAGAAATACATCGGAATGGCCAGCATCTCCCCTGCTAAGGACACTGCTATAAATCCCACACCCAGCTGAGACGCAAAAGGCTTTTGCAGTTTTGCAAATTTGTGGGCAATAACCTGGAGAGAAGATCGCAGGAGCGCGGCCTGTTATCGCCTCCTGACGCTTCCTGGCAAATTCTGTTATCTTCCAGATGAAAACACCATCGTAGGTGGAAGCTTCCATGTTGCGCACCTTTTCCTCCATCTCAGCCATGGCCAGATCTTTGAGTCCAATGCTCCTTTCCAGCTGCCGGACCTGCTCAGTGGGATACACGGTGCAGCCTGGTTAGAAACACGTACTGCTGTGAGACCCAAGAAAGCCAGCAGACACCAGCATCCCCTTCGGGATGACTCTGTAGTGTGAGACGTTCTCCAGAACTGACAGGGGTCACGGGAGGGAGAAATGTAGCATCGTAAGCTAATTCACTGAAGCTTCCTTTTGAACCCTGTCATTATACATCGATATACATACTCAGTGCTTGAGCTGGAAACTTTCCCACAGCGAATAGAAAAATCCTCCCAACGAGCAGTTCCGTTACGTCAGCAGCACAAGTGAGGACGGGGGGAAAAAACCTCAGCATTGTGACAAAACTTAGATTGAGAAAGAGAAGAACCTACACCCAGCCAACAAGGTCTCCACAGGGTTAATCACTGCTAGCTAACACATGGTCACGCCAGTTTTGGCAACTCCCCTGCTGAGAGAGCACAGGTACGCTGCAAAGTGCTGAGCTCCCAGCTGCCAAGACGCTGGCAGCGCTCAGCAGGGACTGTGCTGGAGCATACTGGTGGGGGCAGCTTCTTCACACCTCCAGACCGTGCTTGGCACAACGCTGTAGCGCAGCATCAATGATTACACTCCTTTTGAAAGGTCTGGAAGGTGAGCAGCTCCATGGATTCAGAGATCCAGTGAAATGCTGGGTGCTCCATCTCTCGTTGGAAAACTCCACCTAGGAACAACATCTCGGTGTCTGTGTAACTTGATTGCTAACAGAGATCTGAATGCTTTATGCATGTCAGTTTAATTCCCATCTTTTCCAGGAAGTTTTTGAGGGCTGGGCACAGGCACAAACAATATTTTAGTTCTGCCTTAAGATTTGTAGAGATTCAGGCGGTGAAGCTTTGCTAGCTAATAACACGGAAAGGAAATTGAAAAAAGTCTCTGCTCAGAGTGCTGGAAAGCCCAAGCCAATGGTTACACACCTTGTTACTCAGTGTTTCGATTTTCTCCTGGTCTAGTCGATGTTGCCGACTGTAGGCTTCGGCTGTTAGAGACACTCTTTCCACCTCCCGATTGAGCACACAGACAATGTTCTCAAAGGTCACCGTTTTCCTCTCAAGGGCCTCACATCTTCCTAAGAGCTCCAGGGACCTGGAGAGCTCCGACTCCGAGCACAGAGAGTTTGCTGCCAGTAGTGGGGAGTTGTTTTGTGATGAGGAAAGGGCAGGAAGGGGCTTTAGGTCTCCAGACCCAGCCTTGAGGCTGAGCACAAAACTCAGTAGCATGTAGAGATGCTCCGCCAAACACTTGCTTTCATGTTCTAGTAGCTTTTCATTTTCCACCTACATGAAGAGAAATACATCCCCAATTCAAGCAAGCTCAATCTACACTGTCACCATCCACAGAAAAAATTCCTCCTCTTGAGGTTACAACATTAGATTTAAATTATAGAGGGGAAAAACCAAAGAAAGATAGTTAAAAAAACTCTTTGGGGGTGGCAGTGGGTTTTTTTTGTTTTGTTTTAGAAATGCTGCAATCGCAAACAATGATGGACGCTTAATGTTTTCCCAGCTGTACACACTGTTCTACTCTGTCTTCCTCCATTACTTCCCCAAAAGGGCTCTGTCAGACATACTTAACAGCACCAAAAGACAAAGCCTCACATAATCACCCCGAGGAAGGATTTATATGAACACCACCAGTGGGAGCTGGAAAGACTAGGTCACATGGAAAAACATGGCCTGGCCCAAGCACTAGCAGGAGAGCAAAACACCAGATGCCCAGTTCTGTGCTTACAGCTGAAAGCAGCATAACCATCAGGGTCTCAAAGCTCTTGCAGTGTTTCTCAAGAAGGAGGTTTCCTTCCACATTAAGTTCATTCTCTGGATACCCAAACTCTGGACAGCAGATGATGTTAAGCTCCATTTGCAAAGGGTTTGAAACACCACTTTGTTCAAATATCTTAATGCAAACTTCTGTAACAGTTCGGGCAACAGCAGTTTGCAGGTTAACTCTAACACTGGAACTGAAAACAAGTCCCGAGATAAACATCAACAGATGAGCCCTTACCACCTCAGCACATCCAACAATCTCAAATCTGCAAGGCACTTTAGATCTGCCACAAGTCTTCACATGGTCCCGAAACTAGAAAGGAAGGAAGGCAATGTTAGATCTTATGTGTCCCCAGTAGTTCCCTTTCCATCTTGCTGACGTCTAGGAAATTGAAGACGACCTCAACAACGCCCAAGCCATCGCTAATCACTAGCTGCCGAAGTGCGTAGTTAAACCTGGACACTGCCTACCATTAGGTATGACTTTCACTGTAACATAAATATAGCACTGACACCTGGGAAGGAAGTTATATTTCTCTTTCTCTTCACGGCTAGAAGGTCTCACTTCTCACCTGCGTATGCAAGAAAGAAAAAGCAAACAGCACAGGTACATGTTACGGATGCTGAGCAATAAGCTTCACTGAGGAAGGGGAGACATGAGGAATAACCCCGTGAAACAGATGGCCATTTAATTTTGTGCACTTCCCGTAACCGTGCTCGGGACGTGCCACAGCTTGGTATTTTTATTATAAAGCTGAGAACAGAAAGCTTCCTGGTGGTCCTGCAATTACTGCAGGTTCACCTGTGCAAGGGAAGATGCTCTGCAGGGTCCAGCACCCCCTCGCTGGGGTGCCGAGGGATGTTGCACCTTGGCCACCTCTCGTCTGGCAGCTGCCATGAAGAACCAAGGCCAACAGTGGATATTTCTACAGAGAAGTGCCACTAACCCACCAGCTGCCAAGATGATTCGTTTGGGTGCCCACACAGTGCATGATTAATGCTAACAAGCACTGGCACATTATCATCTTGTTTTTGATATACCTCTCATCATCAGATATCAGTGGTCTGTTCAGAACAACCACCATATTCCACATTTACCACCTGCTACAACAGATGTCGATTAAAACTGGTTTTAAACCACTTTTTTAAAAGCTTCTAGATCCATCTGGCTTGCTTAATGAGTCAGGTTACTCAGAGTTACAATGGTGGCAGCTAATCAACGAAAGTTTGGAGGGAGATAAAAGAGGGAGTTAATATTTAAACAAAGGATAGATCACCTATGGGAATCCTACATGCCCAGTCTCTGCTGGGCTCCAGCTTCAGCCTGCAGACAAGCAGATCTGTATCCCAAGACCCCAGCACAAAGTCCTTCATTACACTGCCCGTTTAGAAGAACTCTTTGCTCATCTTTTTGATGCTTCTGTCCGCCCTGCTCTGCTACAAGGGCCTTTTGCAACAGTGCGACTAAAAATATTTGCCTGTAGCAAGCAGGATGGTGTCAGATGAATGTGCTTTTTGAAGAAGTTTCCCAAAAATTTGATGTTCAGACTTTTGAGCCTTGGCCTAGGAGCCAGCAGCATGGAGACCCTATAGACATGGATTCCATTACGTGGTTAATTAGAAATAAATTAATTTAGCTGGAGATGGGCTCCCTTTCCACAATTGCAGCAGTGGTTGATATAACTGCTTTACATAGGACGCAAGTACCCTTTAAACCCACGAGCGTGCTTTTACCATGGAGGCTCTGCACCCAAACATGGCAAACACACCGTTCAAAGGGAGGTGGCATCAGCAGCACTAACACAAAACTACAAGTGCCTATGAGTCACGTTCACTCGCACCCGACCAGACCAGTATTTTGAGCCTTACGGAAAGGTCTCATCTGTACTAATGGCTGCCACTTAATTGTTTTCCCCACTCCACTTTCTAATGGTCTCGGTTTTCCTTCCCGCTCCAAGAATGCCGGTGTCAGCCCATCAGGATGCTAAACACCACCGCAGCACACGGTTCACCGACAGTCGGATGGATACCTTCTCCCTTGGAATCTTCTTCCCACAGCCTTCGCAAGTCAGCGGAAATTCAGGGCAGACTTCGT
Organism: Pelecanoides urinatrix; assembly: GCA_013400755.1. Classification (NCBI taxonomy): domain Eukaryota; kingdom Metazoa; phylum Chordata; class Aves; order Procellariiformes; family Procellariidae; genus Pelecanoides; species Pelecanoides urinatrix. Next base: position 854,036 of record VZTQ01002501.1, on the reverse strand, counting down.
CATGAGCCTGTGAAAGAATCAACAGGAGAATATTTGGTCCTCTAAATAAAAGCTCCAATGAGGTTATATGATGAGTACAATTCAAGAGCGGTAGTTTTATACTTTATTACAGAAGAGCATTGTATTCTACCAACCTATACTCAAATCTTGGTCTGCATACTGACTCATTTGTGTCATCTCCAGGGTACCAGAATTTTGTGTGCCTATGTAGCCCCAGCCTCAATTTAAAAGCTGCTATCATTTAAAAAAAAAAAAAAATAAAAAATTACTGCTTTGATGGACAAGATAATCAACAGGAAGCTCCATTTATGGCTCTGCCAGGAAAATACACGTTCAGGCAGGTTAAGTGAAGTAAGCCACTATCTCAGCAAGATAATTTGAATAATTTTTTCCACTGTAATGGTTATCAGTCAGCTGAAGTATGAACCCATAGCCTACTCATCACATGCTGGGCTGAGCTGTCTGATAGTATCTTCACATTCAAATCAGAAAATCATTTTTCAACCAGAAAGAAAAATATTTTAAAACTGTTTCATTCAATAGCCCCTGCACACAAGCACCCACCTCTGCAGCAAGAGCACACACAGTCTGTTTGGCAGCCAGTGGAGTTGAACAAATAATCAGGGCAATGTGATACTCTGTCCACAGCAGATACTAGGGCCAGCAATACCGGCTAAACTGGGAATGCCATAACGTGCCTCTGCTTTCTGTGTAATTTCAGTTGAAACAAGGTATTGTAAATGCCATGAATATGCAGTTGAAAATTCATATTAAAAAATAAGCGCACTGAAGTATCCTGCCATGGTAGTAACAGGAAAAAAAAACCCAAACCAGAAGCATTTATAAAGTAGTCATCTGAAACCAGATGCTTTGAAAACTTGGTCACATTTATTCTTTATTAAAACAAGTTACTATCTTGGTGGGGGAGGGGGAAGCACATGCACAAACTTAAATATTGTTACCACATCAGAAACTGGAAAGTGAAACCCATTAGTGGCTCAGGTTTGGCTTCTTAGTTACTCTCTCCTTTTTATACTTTAAATGAGTAATCAGACTCAAAGCCTCACTGCACTGTCCTGGAAAAGCGACCGGCCAAGCCTGCGTGGTTCGGCTGGGCAGCGCTGCCTGCAGGGACAGCGCAGGCGGCGGAGGCAGAGCGCCTGCCTTCATCCCACCCGCTCAGGGGGGCTGAACCCTTTCTTCTACCCACCTACTGCTCTCATGTTCTAGAAACACCAGATAGCATCTTCCCCACGACCCACAAAATGCTGGCATAAGAACAGACGGTCTGGCTGAAGGAAGGAAACTTTACTGTAGAGACAACTATTTAACAAGGGAGTATTTAGAACTTGTGTTCTCCCGTGCCAATGCGCTAGGTGTGAAACTACCACCCCCTCTGCACTCCCCACCTCCCAGCATTTATCTTCCATCCCCACTCCACGCTACACCGTGATATAACACCCAGCACGCAGGCAGCCCTGCGAAGGTGCCCAGCCTGCAGCACCAGAAGGGAAACCAGCCCCGCACAGCTAAGCTGAAAGTGCAACTGGTCTGTATGTAAATTGTTTAAGACACCCAGAAGCATTAGCTTTAACCAGCGCAGATCCAAACCTCTAGACAAACATTTTTGTATAAACAGTTTCGGGCTCTTCTGGAATCCCCTGTTCCTTCCACCTCTGCGCGGGTGTCTTAAACAGAGCCGGATGGTATCACTGCTGGAAGAAATCCACCGCACCCAGGCGCCGAGGAGCAGGGGTTGGCATTCAAGCCTGACCTGCCACACTCTACTCCCGCAGGAATGTGGCAATCCTCCTGTTTACACCTTTCCCAAACCCACATCCGTGAGCCTCTGCAGCAGGGAGATGCATCTCTGACGCTGAGGCATTTGTTGTGACCGGTTCAGGCAGCTTTGGAAAGCCACCGCTGTGAACAGGGCTAGGTGAGAAGAGAGTCACTCTCCCAAAGTGAACCTGTCGTGGAAATCAAGTCAGATGGGGTTGGAGAGAGGGGACAGCAATAGAAGAATTAAAGCGGAACTGGAAGACAACGGTCTGGCTCGGGCCTTCAGGGCTACTCTCTGGTTACCTCAGCGTTGACTTCCCACCCACCAGCTCTAACCGAGGCACAGACCGGCCTTCAGCATCCAACAGCAGGGGTAGGAAAATCAAACCAGGCAAAGTTAACAGCAACACCTCGCTCTTCCCACTCAATTAAAACTAAAACCACTTGTCGTGGTTTAACTCCAGCCAGCCAAAAAAAAAAACAAAAAAAAACCAAAAAAAAAACCACCACGCAGCTGCTCACTCACCCCCCCACCCCCACCCCCGTTGGTGGGATGGGGGAGAGAATCGGGGAGGGTACAAGTAGGAAAGCTCCCAGGTTGAGATAAGAACAGTTCAATAATTGAAATAAAACAGAAGTAGAACAGCAATAATAGCAAATGGGAACAACAACAATAACAGAATATACAAAGCAGACCATGCACAATGCAACTGCTCACCGACCGCGTGTCCCGAACCGGGGGCCGAGCCCCCCCACACCTGGTTTTTACTCTGAGCATGAAGTCACATGGTATAGAACACCCCATTGGCCAGCTGGGTGCTCCCCCCGCCCTGGTGCAGGCACCACCCAGCAACAGCCAAAGCATCAATGGGCCATTAACGCTCCTTTCACACCGAACAAGACACAGCGAACACCCCCAGCTATGGGGAGGAAAGTTAACCCTGTCCCAGCCGGAACCAGGACATGGCCGATTGATCCACACATCAATTTCGCTCCCTAAAAATAAACAGTGAGACAACCCAGCGGCAGCCTGTACATCGCACGCCGCCATCAGAACAGGCGATTCTCTGGGAGTCCACCTGAGAGACTAGAAAATCAGACACCGCTGCTGCCTTCGGAAGGACTAGGGCAGCCTGCGGGTGGGTTACCCCTGCGGCCGCTCCGTCCTCCAGCACTTACCCGTGCTCCTCTCCGGAGCAGCACCAACAGGCTGCCATGGAAGTATTGAGCCTTCCTCCCTGTGCCTTTAGGCCTGCTGGAGAACGGAGCTGCCTGTGCGCACGGCGGAACTCTCCTACCTCGGTGTCAGGAAAGTAGAAAAGCGATTTGCGGTATTTGCAGTTGAGGTTTCTCTCAGGACACTCCTGCTCAGGGCTCCCCTCCATTCAGCGGGATCATCTCCCGACACCCTTAGCACTCAACCAGCAGGAACGGGCAGTTCCCTTCACAGCAGCTCTGCGACAGCAAGGGCAGCACATTTCAATGCAGCCGTGCAGAAAAGCGCAGGCACACATAAGGAGAAAGTGTGTTTTAATAACAGCAGCTGATCCCTGGAGGATCAATCAAGAATGATTGTTTCCTAAGGAATGCCAGGATGAGCTGCTCTGCTGCACCTGCCTAAGTAAGACAAAAGGGAAAACTGCAGTTTAATCCGATTGCCATTTCGCCTCTCAATGCTTTGCTAAATTTGACTTGAACTACGGAAGAGGCTACTGCTGAAAATTATTATCCCCGTATCGTGGTGGCAGAGCAGGAGGTGTACCTGCTCCCCAGCTGCCCTGGTGTTGGGAAATCCATCAGCCTGACCCAACGCTCCCCCTCCAGCTGAGGCAAGGCCGGTGGCTGAGAAAAGCAACCTTTGAAACGGCTGCTGCGAGACGCCTCTGCCAGAGCCCTGCAGGAATGTTACTGCAAAGGGCAGGGTCCGCAGAGAGACAAGGCGCAGAAGAACAGGCTTGGTGCGAGTTGCACACCGCAGCTCTTCTGAAAGATCTCCTGCAGGTTGATCTTTGACAGTTAGTCCATTAGTCCCCTCTGAGCATGGCAACAGCAACCATAAGCACAGACAAAGCTGAAGGGCCTGGCAGCAGGAAGGGAACACCAAAAAGGAAGGAAAAATTAACAGGATGGCAGAGGAAAGCCAGCTGAAGTGGCACAGGGTTCACCGGAGCGCTGTCAGGGCTTCGGCAGTCCCCAGCCCCAGCATTGCTGCATCCAGCACACGGCTCCTTTGGAATCTTAGCCTGGCTGTAAGAAAAAGGGTGGGCCCACAGAATTGCAGAGAAAACACTGAAAATGGGTCTCCAATGTAAAAGAGACACCTGGCTAGGTTTCGAGGGAACCTGAATCCCTCGTGCCAAAAAGCATGAGTTTCTTTGTGCGTCTCTGCCAGGTCCCCAGGGGCTCTGGAGCCTCCAAGAGGGGAATGTGCCACAAAACACAGGTACTTTGGGATGTCCTGCTCCTCTGAAGTCCTGCCCTTCTGTGCTGTGTCTCCTCCTCATCAGGGAGTCCTGAGGCTGGTTTTAAGCCAGGCCTGCTCAAAACAGGAGCTTTCCGAGATCGTCACATCAGCTGGTGCCAGACATAAACTGCTCCCTTTGCTGGGACACGCTGGTGACAGAGATCTGAGCAAGTCCACTTGGCATGACAAATAATTAAACCTCAAGGGAAGTGTCAAAAACAAAGATTAAGTTCCCATCAGTAACTGCTTGCGGCTTCAGTGGGCATGCGTATGGCAGCGATGGCACAGGAAACCAGCACTGCCTTTACTGTGCTGTCCAACACCACGGCACCCATCAGAGTTGAGGACAAAAATGGGCAGAAGAGATGCCAGAGGTTCCCAGAAGCCTCGCTCACACCTCTTTTCAGAACCAGCAGAACAACTTTTGCTTTCAGCTTTCTACGGTTTTGTTCATCAGCTTTTAGGGCTGATGAGACAGAGATTTCATTTGGGGTTTATTAGTAGAGGGATATCAAGGCAGCATTTCTTGCATTGAATAAGGATGTGGAAGCAGTAGCAAGTTTTGAAGAAGGCTGAAGGTACAAGAAACATTTGAAAGCAGCAGCAGGTTCTCTAACATTTCCTAAAACAGATTCTGCCTTCCCCTATTTGCTTTGAACTATGCGAGCTGTGGGACACTCCAGGATGCTTTCTCCAAATCCTTCCATCATCCCAGAGAAACAATTTTTTTAGGCAGACTCTAGTCTGAAATGGAGCGGGGCCGGACCCCCAGAGCATTTTAAATAATCCCGAGTCCGAAGCCATGGCCAGCTGAAGCTTGTGCAGCACTCTCCCTCCCCTCAGATGCAGCTAGCTGCATTGCAAAACAAAAAGACTAAACACGCTTGCCAAGGAAATTAAAAATTACGGTGTTGGACTACACCGAGTCTCTGTAAGCAGCTGGTTTACATGTAAGGAAGGTTCAAAGCAATCAGGAATGTCTAATCAGAGATAACTCCACAGGTCGTCTAGGCTACAATTAACAGTTACAGTCACGCTGGTGTGAAAAATGCCCAAGATGTGCTGTTCACATCTCATGAGGTCACTGCTTGAGAACAATCTGTCACTGAGGAGTGAATACCAATCACACCATGACACTAATGATGCCAGGCGCCAGCACATTCGTAGCATTGATCTGAATTCACCTCCAATAGTTATTTCTGACAGCCGACCGCCGTTGTTAGCCGCAGGAGATGCTGCAGCGTTGACGGCTGTGCTCCAAGAGCATTGAAAGCACTGCCCATGCCAACCAGGTCCCAGGACAACACGCCTGGAGAGATCTCCCTCCTTTCCAGCAGTACTTTCACCAGCATGCAAAGCTTCACCTTAATCGCTCAGACCAAAAGGGACAGCCTCAGGATGAAGCCTCTCAGTGGTCTGCCTGACCTTCACATTAGAAAGGGTGGTGTTGATACCGGCCAAGCTCTGCGAGTGCAGGTGGTGGGCAGGGGCAAGGTGGACTTCTTTGCCTTGCAGCCAACACAGAGGTGCAGGCTGTGAACAGAAGGGCTGTTACAGCACGAGGCTGAGAACACCACTGGCACCCAGAAAAGGGGAGATGAGACAAATATTACAACTGGGACGGGTGTCTTTCACATGTTGAAGTCAAGCCTGTGGTGAGCGGCTTGATTTCAAACCCAATTTCTCTAGGCTGTCCGAAGAGTTGGAAGTGCCCAAGGGTGTGTGTGTGTGATTGTGGCTTTGGCTCCTGCCAGACACCTGGAGCCCCAGGAACATCCCCCTGGGCATGAAGTGCTGTCCCACAACTCTCAAAGTTGTGTTCATGCTGAGAGGTTTCATCACGGCTTAGAAGGGACACACAGCACTCACCTCAGCTTCAAAGCTCGCGTCTTACAGCTTTTCGTTTTCCAAGGGGCAGATGCCAAAACTGTCAATTAGGTGGGCCACCACAAGAAGGCTAAGCTGTTTTGAGAAGCTAAGAGCAGACCCTCTACAGCTGGGGCTTTCCAACGCCCTCCCACGCATGCTCTCCGGCACTCCCCGTGGCTTTACCTCCCACCACCGGCTTGGACGGGAAACTGCCTCGTGTCTGGGCAGCCAGCTACATAAACTCTACTTCAGGGACTGTAAGGGAGGCCGGGTTTTGTTTGGGGACCTCAGCTCCAGCTCTGGAAAGTAAAGGTGTGTCAGATCCCTTTTTCCAAAGCAGGAGGTCCTTTTGGTCACCTGCATGTGCAAATCAGGGAACCTCCCACAAGAAAGTGATCTGGTCCTGGGGCAAACTGCTGATCAGGCCGGAGCTGGCTGCAAACTGCACTTTGACACCATACCATAACTTGGAGCCAAAACCTTCAGAAAAAGACAAGAAATACTGTACCTGATGTTAAAAGGAAGGCTGGTCACCCTGCTACAGCATCATTAAGTGTGCTTGCCACAGCACTTAAAATGCTGTATCCCATGCGACACCACCGCTATAAAACACTCAGAAGTAGACATCAGAGGCAACAGGAGCCAGGTGAAGTAGCTTCAAAGACCAGCAGCTCTGTTCTAAGCAATGTGCAAAAGCCTGAAGCTGAAGTTTTCAGCCTAAGCTGAAAATCACCACCAAAAGCTATCGGGGCATTCCTGGGATGCAGCTGGAAAGGGAGGGCATGAAGCGGTGAAGCATCACAAAGCAGGAGGATGCCCTGGCTCAGGGTCCCCAGCAGCATTTTTGAAGAGGGACAGTTTTCTCTACACGAGGTGCAGCAGGGCTTCTCCAGCATCGCCCAGCAGGAACCCTGGGCAAGAAGGGATTGCCCAGTTACCTTGTCTTCCTGGTCCCAGGAAGCCATGTAGCCCAGAAGGTGCTGCAGACGTACTCTCCAACACCACGGGTTTTGGAGTAACATCACTTATATTCTGATTTTGCATCTTCCGCAGCCTTCCACGCTTCAATTAAAGCGAACTCTTCAAAACTGACTACAAGGAAAACACAACCCCTCCAGTTTGGATTAGGACAGATTAACATCACAGATGACAGTGACCTATCCTCATTAGTTGAGCTGATCTGTTTTCCTAGCAATGTCCCCCCCCACAACTTAGTTTAAATACTGCTGTCAGGATTAAGCTTAAAATTTAGTTCTTCCAAAACTTAGACAATTCCATTTCCTTATGTCTCAAATAATTCTGTATGTCCTGAGATGAAGGGGGCATAGTCAAAACCTCTGTCTGGGGTAAAAAATGGAAAAGCCAAGGCTGACCACGTGAACACCCCTCTGCAGCCCCCTCCTCCCAACCCAATTCTGGTCGGGGGCAAAGAAAGAGAGCTGGCGGTACGAAAAGCATAAATAAAAGCTATATGACAACTGAAGATATGCTGAGAAAACAGAAGAGAGACATAGTCAATTGGAGATACTGCAAGGCAAGAAAATAAATGCTCCAGTGCTGAGAAACCACAAACTCCCTCTACCTCGACATCACAGGACATGTTTTCTTGGTCTTTCTTTTTGCTCTAACGGGCTAGTTTTAGTTTCTGCAACCCTCCTCAGAATTTCCACCTGAATCTAAAGGCTCCTGCCCACAGCCTGCTTTTCTACATGTACATTCAGGCAGACTCATCAGGAAACCTATACATGAAGAGAGGTTACTGATTAAAAGGAAAAACCCTGCAGCCCCACCACAAACTGCTTTATCCAAATGCCACTAAATATTTACAGTACTTCCAAAGTCTGAAAAATGCATTTATAAACCCAGACATGTGCTAAGCCCTTAAATATTTCATATGCTTCACACAGGTTTAAGCAGAAGTGCAAGTCATATCCAAGCAGATTGCACTCTTTCAGTTTTGTATGTCCCTTTGAGACCTGAACTTTTGTCTGCCTGAACAAAAAGCAAAACTGAAATTAGTTTTATTAATTTTTTTTAAGACCTAGAGCTTTTCAGCTGCAGAACATTTTTTTCCTTGTTGATGCCCTGATAAGATTAGCAAACCAGAAGTGACAGTATCTCTTGATTTGTAAGTGGATAGCAGCCAAGTAAGTCTCTCTCAGTACGAACACACAATTTTTAAATTAGCAAACAATGAATTCGCTCTTAGGGACTTTCCATGTCCTGTCGGAAATAGCGCAGCGAGGGACTTTCCACAGTGGGAGCGCTGAGCTGCTGCAGGACGTTACACACATTGCTGGCTACAGATACAACCGTACTGCACGAGGCAAACTCTACTCTGCGTTTGCCTCTACTCTACTCAACTAACAAGCCTACCCGAAAGGCAGGGTTTAACATTAGTCCACGGTACCAAGAAAGACTCTGGGCTAACACGGTCATTTGACGCCTCCTTTCATCAGCCACACATACCATCTCCTAAGCTCCGACCGCATGAGGACAGCCAGGCCTGATTAAATGCCACAGCTCTTTGGCAGGCAGCTGAGAGGAAAGATAACGCAAGCCAGACCTTGCCTCCTCCCGCCAGTTCCCAGGAAAGAATCAGTTTTTCCCAAGAGGGCACAAAATAACCTTACCCCCGTTAGACTGAATGCCACCCATGTTAGGCAGGAGAGGCAAGCTCAATCCCGAGACAAACCAACTAGCACTGCTCGAAATCCCCGCTCCCCTTTCGTCGCACAACACTAACAAAACCCCTGACAGTCAAGATCAGTGCTGCAGACCCACAGCCCGAGCGCTCCGCAGCCGCACCTCTATGAAACATACTGTTTTAGCAAAGCACCTAACAGGATCTTTTGAAGATTAGGTGGAGAGTAAAAAAAAGTGCCGCCTTATCAGTTCAGACACTCTTAAGCAGTTGTGCACAAGATCCCGGAGCATCACACACATGCAGCCTTGCAAGGACACTTATCGCAGCATAGCTCATTGCCTTTTGAAACTTCTAGTGCAAGTTCTGGCTGGACTTAAGCCTGCATTCAAACACTTCTAAGACCACACAGGGAGGACCTTTGGCAGCTGATGATTTTTGCTAAGCCCTGCAGGAACTCTAGGATTTTTTTTAAACCCAGGAGAAAAAGTTTAGAAGAGCTCATCAGTCACAGCACAATCAATAGCATTGGAAGCTGCTGATAAAGATAATTTGGTTCAGTCTAATGGAGATGAGCTCACTTACTACAATCACCATTTTGAATGCTGCAGTGGGCATCGGACTTCTAGTCACTGGTCACCAGCTGAAATTAAAGCGTGGGTCAAACAATTTGCAGGCACCAAGAGCACAGCTTGAACCTGGAACCTCAGTAAAACACGCTGTACCCTGAAATGCAACTCCCAAACTCTCTCTGCTGCATCACTGTTAAGCTCTTAACTTGACATTTATTCAGCCATACATCCATACCATGAGCCACTTACAGATCTATGAATGAGGGCTTCACAGCAGGACAAATCCCTCATCTTTTGGACTGAACTTTTAGCGTAAAGAAGCGGAAGGTTCTAGACAGCAGGACAAGGAAGCAGAGGTGCAGAAGCATCTCTCTGATAACAGGCTCAGCAAGCTAGGCAGAAAACTCGGGCATGATCCACAGCTGTTGTTTCTTCCTGCCATCTTGCAGCAGCATTGCAAAGAGAATCCAAACGTTAACCTAGACAGACCGAGGTTAAACTTTTTCCTGACACACATATCAGTCACTACCAAAGCTCCACAAACTACAGGGCTACAATCTTTACCTAGGGCAAGTGTTAGAGGGAAATAAAATTTATTCCTCTTATCTCAGGCCTCCCATGTGGTTGTTATTCTATTCCAAGAGGGATGACAAAGTGTTCTTCAGGAGCACCAAAGCTTCACAGGCGAATAGACATTCGCTCCTAACTGCCAATGCATTTTAACAATGCAAATCGCCACAGCAGAGTTGACTTGTTGGAAAGCACGGGGAGGCACGGGGTCCACTGCCATCCTCAGCAAGAACACACTTCTCATGAGGCACGTTAGCTGTATACATGCTAAGGACCAAATGCCCAGGGTCACAAAAAGAAGGCCTGGATTAAAGAGCTCATGGTCTCCTCGAGAAGAGCAGGGGTGGCAAAACCATCCTGTCCAGCAGGCTCGTGGCCCAGAACAGCTCGGAGCGACGGGTGGCCAGCCAGTGAATAACGCTCAGTCCCACTGCCCTGGTAGCTATGGGGGCAGGATCGTGGCCAGGCCGCTTTCCCCAAGCTCATGGGTCTGAAGTAGGTTTTAGGTTCACATAACACCAAGAACTTCACAACAATTTCATGGCACAGCACAGTTTCTTGACAGTTCACTTTTCTTTTACAGCAGAAAGGAGTTAGAGCAGGTGGTTCCCACCACAGAAGGGACATGCTTGGTGGCTGTGATCACAAGCAAATCTGAAATTGTTTCAGTTCAGCCCGTGCCCTCAGCAGGGCACGCAAACCTAGCTCAGTCAAGAAATCGCTCCAGCTTACAGTGAAGTTCGGGGAGTTGACAGCTCCCACCACCACTCCCACCACACTGCCAGTGTCAGTGGACAAGCAAAACCACCTGAGCCTTCCCCAAACACAGAAGAAAGAAAAAGGACGCAGACGTCAAAAGCCTCGTTTTGATCTTTACCTCGTATTCTTTAATAGTCCCCTTCCAAGTGCAGCCACTGTTAATACAGACAGCAGGCAGACTTTCCACCTCCCGACGAGCTGCGTTGTCTGGGAAAGCCTAAAACAGAAAAAACAAGCAAACCACAAAAAATTACTGAGGGGTTGCAGTTTTGGTCGGGTCTCTTAATTCTTTATTAAGACTTTACTAAGCCTCCTCCCAGGCCAGTTGCCACATCACATCCTCAGAGGTGTGCTAATGGCAAACAAATCGTTATCACAGTGTTTAAGTAGGCCACCGCTATATTAACATGACCTGGATATTAGAAGCTGGGCAGTCCACCACAATTATGATACCTCACTGAATAAAATGTTTCCTAGGAATAAGGGATTCTCAGAACTTGTGTTTTAAACAAAAACTGCAAGTGGTATTAATGACATCAGTGAGCTTCTTTATTTTTTAAAAAGAATTTTTACTTACTGAGCTTGTTTCCAAGATAGAAATTCCTTCTTCATATATTCCTTCCTGAATACAGCTGGCACACTTTTGAGGTCCAGCACTAGCAGACAGAAAAATAATCATCAAACACAACAAAAAGAGACTGATTTATGATTTAACCCTAAAACGGTTTCTGGTAACGTTATAAAATTAAGGCATTTTCCTATTTTTAAAACAACACATTGTGCCTTTGCTCATGTGTATCTCTGACGCCCATTTCTGATTCTAATTTTTTTTCTTCTCCTGATTAACTTCTCTATTCAACTTCACTCACTTAAAGGCAACAGTGAGACAGAACATTACAAAACTTTTTTGGAAACCAGAATGTGCTTAAGTTTCTCACGTTTTGGCACAACAACCATACGATGACTTTTAGGAGCAAGTTCCTTCAGTAGCTGTGAGGAAGAATGAAGGAGATGGGTGATCCACCTGGATTGCCCCCTGAACAGCAAAAGCAATCCAGGAGATTCTGGAAAAGGGAACTTTAAAGCAACCCCCTGAACAATAAAAGCAAGTCAGAGATTACACATTCCCTTAAAGAAGGCCTGATGCTGAACCTCAATGATTAAACACAGCTCCCTCGCCGAGAAGGCCCCGAAAATGAGACTTTTCTCTCCTTTTCAAGCATTTTTTCTTCATACTGAATGCACAAAAGTTACCTTATAATTTTCTTCAGACAATAGGAACAGTAGCGATGTCCACACTGAGCTTGAAACGGCCTCCTCAATATATTCTTGCAATCGGAGCAGAGGTATTTGACCTCCAGTTTAGTTCCCAGGATCTCCTTTGCAAATCCAGGCTGGTTTAGATCCAGAGAGCCAGGGGGAGTAGAGTTTGCTGCTGCCATGTGAACGAAAAATTCTGGCTGTATCTCCAGAGCCTGAAAATAAAAACATTTTCGCTGTTTGTTTAAAACTGGATGGTGGTAATTTTTCACATAAACTGCATTACTCACAGCATATTACACTGGCACCCAAAACCCAACAACACAGGTAAACACACCAATGTAAACCACAAGTCTGCCTCCACCTGGTTAAAAATATGGAGAGAAACTTTAAGTTAATTTTAGAATTAAATCCAGAACAAAGAGACAAGAGTGGACAGACCTCACTAAAATCCCCATCCAAGTTCATTGAAATGCAGCCTATGCAGAGAAATCAAGGCTTCTGGTCCAAAACAAGGTAAAAAACTGTCCTAAAGCTGATCAGGAACATAAACAAATCGCCTCAGTCCACCAAAAACCTGTAGGCACCGAGTGAGGTAACCACAGCCTACCACCACTTGTTCTCACATCTGTCAGTTGTCAAAAAGGACGGTAATTCCGCCCAGAGCCAGTTCCCGGGGAGATGCCCGGGGAGATGCCGTGCACACAGCAGAGCCCAGGTTTACTGGCAATGCCCAGGCAGGCATACAGGGCTCTCCAGAATGAAGATCTGAGAGGCACAAGCAGATCAGGAAGGAGGAAAAGAATAAAATGCATTTGTTTTGACCACTTACAATGATCTAAAGACGCACCTCCGGCCTTCATGCCCTGCAACTACATCCCACAGCCACCTAAAACGCGTAAGGCAGTACCTCCAGGTACCTCCTGCCAGTCGGCGCAGCCGAGGAAGCGGCAAGGCCTGCTCAGCTCCCCGCACATTTTAAGTTTCGGTAACGTCCAACTTTGGGGTTGTTAGAGCCAGTAAAGTGATCCCAGAACATGGACAGCAAGGACGGCGTTCACGGAGACCCCCTTCCGCAGCCAGGTCCCCCCGGGGAGCACCCGGGCTGCTGCAGGGGCCTCTGCCGCCCTGGCGGGCGCTGTGCCGGCGGGCTCCGGTGGCAACCGGGCCGAGCGCCGTTACTTCTATCTGCAGACACCGAACCGGGTCTTTAACGCAAATTCAATTTTCACTTGCAGCGAGGCCGCCTGCTCCTCGCCAAGACATTTCGGCGGTCCCGGGCACGCGCCCCTCCCGGGGTGCCCGGGGATCACAAGGGACTGCGTGAGGCGGGCAGGCGGCCCGGGCACCGCCTGCCCCAGCCGCCCGCTCAGGACAGGCCGCGGAGCCGGACCGGCTCTCTCAGGGCGACGGAAGCCCCCGCTAGCGGAGGGCCCACCGCCGCCGGCCCCGGCTACAGCCACCGCCCTCCCGGGGAGGAACGTCTCCCAGGCTGCGAGCGGTGGCGGAGCCTCCCCGCACCGCCGTGACCCGGGGGAGAGGCGGGGGCTGCCGCGCTCCGCGGGGAGCCGAGCCCGCCGCCCCCCCGCTGGCGGGANGGCCCGGTACCGCGGGGGGGGGGAGGGCAGCGCCGCACTCACCGGCCGCCTCCGTCCGCGCCCCGCACCGGAAGCGCCCCCAGGCCCCGCCCACCGGACACGTGTAGCACGCCCCGCCCCGCCGGGCTCGCTCGCGCTGGGCCACGCCCCCCGGCCCCGCCTCGTGACGAGCCGGCCTGGGGCGGGGCCAGCGGCCTCTGGCGTCAGCGCCACACCCCGCCCCCCCGGCGCAGCACAGCGTCACCTCCCCGTCACCCCGGACACCCCCCGCGCCGCACCCCAGGTGTGCCCCCAGCCACCCCCCGTCACCCCACACACCGCACCACCCCCCCGCGTCACCCCCGACCCGCCGCCTCTCCCCCAGCGCCACCCCCGCCATAGCGCTGCCCCAGGCCACCCCGCTGGGAACGGGGCCAGGCCCCCGGGACCCCTCCACCCGCGCCGGCCCGTGGGGGACCCGCAGGGACAGCGGTGCTCGGCCTGGGGGCACCCCGACCCCCCCGGCCCTGCGGGGACGGCCACCCTCCCGCCAGGACCCCCCCTCACCGGGGGGGCCAGAAGCCCCCGGCCCCTGGGGAAGGGCCCGCGGTGGGCCCCGGCCCCCAGAGGGCTTTTCAAGACGCCTTCGGCCGCTTTGGGTGCCGCCGGGCGCCCGCTTACCTGCGCGCAGAGCGCCATGGCCGTCCCGCGGCGCCCGCTCGGAGGGAGAGCAGACCCCGAGGCACCGGGAGGGACGGGCGGCGGCAGGCGGGTTTCGGTTTGATCAAAAAGAAAAATGACGTAGGGGGAAGCGCAGCCGCTCGCCACGCGGCGGTGAGGTCAGCGCGAGGTGCTTTTCGCGGGGGAACTCGCTGGGCGAAAGGTCACGGCAGGCTTTTCCGCTCGGGGTCCCCGGCCTGCGCGTCCCCCCGGCTCGGCTCGCTGCCGGGGGCTGCCGGTGCCGTCCCCGCGCTGGCGACGAGGCGGCGCGGGGGCTTCGGGGCTTTACCGCCTGCCGCGCCGGCGGGGCAGGGGAGGTCTCGTTCTCACGCGGGGAATTCACCGGGCGCCGGGGAAATCCTCCCCGGTCAGAACCGGGCGCGGCCAGTCCGGCCCTACCCCCGACCGAACGGCCAAGGCGTCTCTCCCGGTAGTGCCGGCTGCGAGGACAGCGCAGGAGCCAGCGGGCCGAACAGGAAGCAAGTCAGGGCAGCTCACCGCGGCCCGGCGCGGCACCGCGGGCCAGCTCGGGGAGGCACCGAGCCCCTGGCGCCGGGCTGTGCGCTGCTCAGGCGCCCGTGGAGGCGAGGTGCTCCCCGCAGGGCCAGGGCGAGCGATTCCAGGGACTCCCACGGGGGCTGGGGACGAGGTGCATCCCCACGCCCGTGTCGGCACCCGGAACGGCACCGCTCCACTTGCTCCTCTGCAACATCCCTTTTTCCCGGCACAGCTGCACTTGTCAGGGAAAGGGAGCGTGAAAACCTCGGCATTGCTGAAGTTCTTGGGTCGGTGATGTAATTCAGCGAAGAAAAACCCATTCTCCGTTTCCCGAACGAGCCGTGACCCCGGCAGCAGTGCCGAGGGCAGGACATGCTGTTCCCAAAGCGGCAGGAAACCGTCAGCAACGTCCTGCCTGCAGCGCCAGCTGCTCCGAATAAACCTGCTGCTGCCACACCCCGGTTGCCACCGCAGGGCCAGAGCAGCGGGGCTGGCAACGCAGAGCAACGCGCCTCCGGAACGTTCCGCTCCCACAGCCCAAAGCCGCTCTCTCCCAAGTCTCCCAGGCAGCCGGGGCCATGCCCGTCGCAGTGACAGAAGCCACAGACCGACTGCGCGCAGGGGAACCCCCCGCGCTCTCAGGGCGCCCGATTTCTGAGCGAGGCCCGGATCACCCGCGCCCTGGAAACCAGCCGCTGCCGGCAAAAACCCCGCCGAGGACTTTTAACTCCCATCCCGCCTCCCGCGCCCCTCATTTCAGAAACGACGGGAGCGAGAGGTTCGGGTTCTCCTGCCTTTACTGCAGAACCTGCCGGGTGCTTCAGAGCTGAGGGGTTTCACTGTCTCCCAGCTGAAAGAGCAGGGACGCTGCCGCCCCCCGGAGGCGGAGCCGTCCTCTCACCCACGGCCTTACGCAGGTTTCCTGCCAAACGGACACAAACCGGTGAATTTTTCCGTCAAGCGGCCGAAGCGCTGTGCCCGGGGCCGGGGCTGGCCGGGGAGCGAGACTCCTGCTCCGCCTCGCGAGAGGCCCGAAGGGAACCCCCGGGCCTCCAAGCAAACACCCGCCTTATCCGCACGCGGGGAGTGGAAATCCCCCCCCGCCCTGCGCTGAGGCACGGGGCAGGCGGGAAGCTCCCCCGCCGGCTGCCGCCCGGGCGGGTCCTCAGCACCCGGCCGCGGCCTCCCGGGGGCGCCCAGGAACCGATGCGGGCGGCCGAGGCCGCGGGGAGCGGCTGGGCTGGGCGAGCGGACGCAGATACCGCGGCCCTTCCCTGTCGCCACGGCGCATGCCCGGCTCTGCCCAGCCGGGCGAGGCTATTGGTCAGCGATTCTGACAGCGCCGCGGGCTAAGCCAATCCCTTGTGGGCACCGGGTTATTGGCAGTGACAGCAGCCTCTCAAAGTGCAAAGGCGCGTGCCCGCCCTCCTCCAGCCTGGAGAGTACACTAGCCAATCGGATAGGGAGCGGTCTGATCGCTAGGTGTCTGTGCCTATTACGAGCAACGCCGTCACACCAGGGTCGCTATTATGCCAAAGTCCATTGAGGAGCCCGAGGCCCCGCCCGCTGCCATCGCACCTCTCCCCGCTAATGAGAGGTCGCCTTTCCTGAAGGGCGTGCGCACCGCCCTATCGGCGGGCGCGGCGGCCGGCCCCGCCTCCCAGGGGGCGGGCGGTGGGGGTGTGCCCTCTGAGCGGCGGGCGCGGCCCCGGGCAGTAGCGCGCGGCGGCGGGCGGGGTCGGTTTTCGGTGCCATGGCGGAGAGCGACTGGGACACGGTCACGGTGCTGCGCAAGAAGGGCCCCAGCGCGGCCCAGGCCAAGTCCAAGCAGGTCAGCGGGTGACACACGATGGGGAGCGGTGGAGCGGCCCGGGCGAGCCTGCGGCGGGTAGCGGCGGTAGCGGCCGAGGCCCGGGCGAGCCTGCGGCGGGTAGCGGCCGTTGCGGCCGAGGCCCGGGCGAGCCTGCGGCCGATAGCGACGGTTGCGGCCGAGGCCCGGGCGAGTCTGTGGCCAGGGCCCGGCTGATGCTGGCGGGGCGACTCATGTCGGCACCTTTACTCTCCCCAGGCGATCCTGGCGGCCCAGCGGCGCGGCGAGGACGTGGAGACCTCCAAGAAGTGTGGGTATCCCGCCGCCTGACTCCCCAGACAGCCTGTGGCGGCAGGGGGGAGGCCCAGGGAGCCCGGCCCGGCAGGCGCCGTTCCCCGGCAGCGGTGTGGTGTGTGGGCCCCCCAGCCCGGTGTCAGGCCTGCCCCCCCGGCCCGCCCCACCGAGTCGCTCTCGAAGGCGGTCACCTGGAAGAGGGGGGGCAGAAGGCAGCACCCCCAGCTAAACCAACGGTCGCCCTAACTGGGGGCCGCATAGACCTGAGAACTGCCAGGCGGCCCGGGGAGGGTGGGCAGCACCCCGGGGAAGCGGGGAGCGCTCCCCTGTAGCCAGCTTCGAGTTTCTGATTGCCCAGAGCTGAGCTCAGGCTAGTGTCTGGTGTCAGAGCGAATATAAATAAAAACGTCAGCAAGAACATTAGTATTCTTGAGGCTCCAAAGCTCTTGGAAGCGCCTTCATGATCACAACACTTAATTTTTGCAGCTTATTTCTCTTGTTGATAAGGATTTCAGCGACTGTTTATCTTCCTGTGGAGTTGCTCTTTAAAAATTCCCTGTTTCCCATCCTATGTAAATTCTCAGGTTCTCTCACCACAGGGATGAGTTTACGATGGTTGGAAATAAATAAATAGGTGATCCTTGAACGAGGTTTAGGCAGCTGTATCAAGAGACTGAATGTCAGAGACTAACATGAGAGAAAGGATTCAAACTGTGACTTAAATACTGTAACTAAAATGAGACAAAACAAATAGCATGTTTTTGAACCTCAGGCTTTCAGCAAAGCTAAGTAGAGTTAGAGTTTACTTATAAAAGGCATCAGAAAATTGATTAAAAGCCACTTATTCATGCTGCCTTATACCTGAGCAAACAGGGCACAAGTTCAAATATATAGCCCCGTGCCGCTGTAGCACAAACTTGTGTCTGGAGTGAAGTTTGAATATTAAATCCCCGAGGAATAGCAAAATCTTGCTTATCTGGAGTGAAGCTCGGATGTGAAGTAAAAAAAGGGGAGGGCTCTGCATGGCTGAGTTTAGACATCAGCATTAACAGGATTAAGATAACATGTTCTCTGACCTGCAGTGGGCAGGATCTGGTTGAGATCTGCTGCTGTTGGCGTGTTGAAATCTTGAAAGCTCCCTGGGATCCTGGGCAGCTGAGTGCTTAGAAAAAATGCTCTGATACTTTTTGATGCAGCTCTGAGCCTTGTTTTGTTTGTCCTTGGGTGTTTTTTTGTTGTTCTTGCTTTGAATGATAGGGGCAGCAGGCCAAAACAAACAACACTTTATTACAAAGAACACGGCCAAGCTCGACCGAGAAACAGAGGAGCTGCACCATGACAGAGTTCCCCTGGAGGTGGGCAAAGTGATCCAGCAGGGCCGACAGAGCAAGGGCATGACACAGAAGGACTTGGCCACAGTGAGTATGGCCCGGGCGCCGCTGGCCTCTGCTCCCACTCTCCTGAGGCAGGTTTAGGCACCTCGGGGCAAAGGTGGACGCTTTTCCTGTCCCCTTTTGGGCAGTTGCAGTGGGATGGTATCATGAGCAGGAAGTTGGTGAATGCAACATCTCTGATATGTGATCTCCAGGCAACGTTAGTTGTGTAGGAAATGGTTTAGGGGTTTCTCTGCAGCCCTTGAGCGCCTGCTTGGAGACAGAGCCTTGCAGCGGCTGGTGAGCTGATAGGAGGCTTTTTCCCTCTCCCCCCGCCTCTCCTCTGATCAACTCAGCACCGACATGAGGTTTTTCGTACCATCTGGGCCTGATGCAGCGTTCAGAAGCTCACTGCTGTCTTAAGGAACAGCAATGTGTAGTGTTACTGCTCCTCCTGGGAGGCTGAGGGAAGCAGAAGTCTGTCCGGGATGGGTGTCACCATCACTGTGACACTCAAATAGTGGAGGGAGGTGATAATGGTGATGGAGTAAGCCTGGAAGTAGCACTTTGTTTTCTGGTCCTGGCACAATTAGAGGCTGTTACTTACCTGCGTGAGTACTGGGGGGTTGGTGCTGCGTTTGCTGTGTATAGAGCCAGTATTTGAGACGCATCCTCTCTTTTTAGAAAATCAATGAAAAACCACAAGTTATTGCTGACTACGAATCAGGAAGAGCAATCCCCAATAACCAAGTTATGGGCAAGATTGAAAGAGCCATTGGTAAGTTAAGAAAGGAGACCTCAAAAATAACAATAATGTTTTCAGTGCCTGGGAGGGATGTTTTAGTTTAAGTTAGTTGTATTTCCCACGTCAGGAACAGTTGCTGGCTGTAGGTTATTGTGGGTACGGTGTCATTAAGCCGTGTTCTGATAAAAATTGGATCTGCAGACTGAAACCAGAACTCGGAGCTCTTGTTCTTGTGTTCTTCATCTTCATGTGTGGGGCCATGCCCTGAGGACCACCCCTGTGTGCTGTCCCCCCAGAATCAACAAGATGCTGAGACCCACAAAGGCCTGATTATGCTTGAGGAAAGTATCTTGCAGCCACTAGTGTTGATGTAACTCTCCTAGGCCAGTTCAGATACCATTTTCTAGGAATATAGTTGGTGCACAAGCGCGAATTGGAGCTTTGTCTGAAACTAGTCTGGTGCTCCTAGAAACTAAAGTAGGATTCTCCCTAATTCTGGTTCCCCTGCCCTCTTTTTTGGATGTTCTCTTCCTTATAGCAAAAATTTGAGGAAATAAAGTTACCAGGTGAATGATTGAGTGCTGATGGCAGCTGATGGTGGTTGTCTCCTTTGTCTTATTCCAGGCCTTAAACTGCGTGGGAAGGATATTGGAAAACCACTGGAAACTGGCCCCAAAGGGAAATGACAACAAAGCCTCGAAATCAGTTTGTTCAGACTGATCTCGTCTGGCTGGTTCTCCTTAACCACCAGAATCTCTCTTCTTATTGCCAAGCTGAACAAGAGGGTTTCAGACTTGCTTTGGGGGGGAAATCTGCCGAATCTGTACCTGCTGTAAAAAGGCAACCTTAAAGAAGCGATTTTCCTGGTTTTTTTTTTTTCCTTCCTCCTTTCCAGAGATTGAGGAACTAAACCCCAAAAACCCCCACATCTGATTTGCCAGAAAACATGTGCGTCTTGGTGTTTAGAAGCAGCTAATGTTAAGACACTTGAGGTGGTCTGATATGTGATCATTTACTTGGAACAATTTGGGGGATGGGTGGGATATATTATATATAAATAATTTGGGAGAGTTGGGGGTTGATCAGTGTCTGCATTTGAAATGATGACTCAGTCACTGCATCACAATGACATTTTTGTTTGTTCCTTCCAGCCTGTTTTAAAGAGATCTATAATAAAGTTTGATACCCTTCAGTTGCATAAGGTAGTTGCTGCATGTTTACCAGCTGGTAGTAAATTTTTGTGGTTGGGTGTGACTGGAGCTGCAGCACCCTCCTCCTTCTGAAAGCATAATTGTGGGAATACCTGGAGCGTCTGGGGTAACGGCCAGTGCTGTCACAGCCTTCCTGGCTGCTCCTTTCCCTGTCGGTGAGGACTGCAGCTTTGGCTTGCAGCCCAGAGATGAAGTCAATACTGGTTTTATCTTGTGGAGGTGAGTGGAGTCTCTGGAGTTCTACAGAGCCAGATGGATGCTCAGTCAGGCATTTCTATGAAGCCAGAGCCCTCCTTATCTCTCACCTCCACCCTTACCCAGCTCGCACGAGCACAGCTTTGCCGGGGGCTCGTTTGTGTGGGTCACGGCCGGGACAGTGCACTGGGGAAGCTGTAGGGATGGTGCTCGATGTGACTGTGGCATAACCCAAGCGGGACAGAGCTAAGGGAGACTTGCTGCGGCAGGGCGAGAGGAAAAACAGGCTTCGGCCACAAACTGGGAAAGCAGGATGCCCCAGTCCCCTCCGGACGAGCTCGGTAGGGTTGAGGAGAGCAGGATCCCTGATGGGCGGCTCACCCGCGCAGAGCCTGAACTGGTCCGTCTGCTGTTGCACTTGGGTGGCAGCTTTGGCCATGGGCTGCTTAGGGGTTGCACAGTATTAAGTTTCGGAAGCTGGCGGGGAAGAGGGGGTCCTGGGCTTAGGGTGGCCTCGGGGGCAGGTGTGGGCACCTGAGCCCAGCCTGCACCTTGGGAACATTTTTCTTTTCCCAACGACATTTAAATGCAAATTATCAAGAGTCCTTGAAAGGCACCTGGGCAGTCCTGCAGTAGGCAGGCACCCATACAGCAGAGTTAAGGCTGCTCTCTGCCCTCCAGTGTGCTGCGTGGTGCCCCCTGCTCTGCTCCCTGCCCTCCCAGCCACCTCTCCACCCTCCCCAAGCCTCCCCTCCAAAACCAGCAGAAGCACTGGGCTTCTTCCCCGTGGTGGCTCTGTGCCCTGGGAGCTCTTGTGCTTAATCCTGGGTGTGGGAAGGGGCTCGTGCCCCACACAGCACCCGCTGATCTGCCCAGCCCTGGAGGGGCCAGGACTGTGCACTTCGCCCCTTCCACGGCCAGGACCCTGCTCGGACGAGAACGGCTGCTGCAAGAAACTCCTGCTGACCGCGCCTGTCAAAGCACGGGCACATCACTATGTCTTGGTGCAGAAAGTTCATGTTAGAAAAGACAACAATGCTTTTCCCGAGTGCTTCGAGGTAGTGGAGGCAGCGGCGTGTCCCTCTGCACCCCGGGGTGAGCACCCACGGCAGCTCCCTGCTGCCTGATAGCAGATGCCGAGAGCCAGAGGCAGTTGCTGGATTGTGAGGTCTTGCGCGAGGAATGCTCTGCCCTGCACACGCTTCACAGGCGTGAGTAGGCAATTACTACTGCTGGCTTATTATTTCAATCCTCATCCCCCTCTTTTGGCACTGGAGGTATAATGACCTTGTCCTGTAAAGAAAGGTGAACGGGAATTCGTTATAGTAAGCGTAGGCTGTGTCTAATTTGAAATACAAGGACTTCTTCTGGGCTGCAGAGGGGAGAACCCGCGTGCTGGCACACCGTGACCTCCGCAGAGGAACCAAACCCCTCAGCACACCCGGGGGGCTCCATGTCCTCTTTTGGGGTCAGTCCTGGGGCTGGTGCCTCTGCTGGGGACTACGTGGCACCAAACGCCTCAAAGGAAACTGTAGCTTAAGCTGCCTCTCACGGTTTTAAGTAGCTGGCTTGAAGAGGATGAGCAATGTTTGCATGACCTGCTGCCTGCAGGGCTCTGGGAGGAGGACAGCAGCCTCAGCTCTTCATGGAGCAACTGCCTGATGGCGGCAGCAGCATTTCTAGGTCAGTCCTGCAGCTCGGGGTTACTCGTTCGCCAGCAACCAGGTAACAGGCAGAGCCCTTTGCACCTCCCTGACGTGTTGGCAGAGCGTGGGCTCAGGGGGAGCCTGCCAGGGTTTGCTGAGCTTTTAGGAAAATGCTGTTTTGATGCGGTTGGGGGCAAGCGGGAGAGCCCTTCACCCCTGTCCTTACATCTCGAAAAGTGATGTTGTCGAAGCCCTGGGGAGCACTACTCTCTGCCGGCGTCCTGCTCGCCAACCCTTGCCGCTTGAGGCAGTACCAGCCTCCAGCAGCCACCAACACCAGGACAATGATGGCCAGGAGAAGACTGAGCACCACCTCTGCCACAAAGCTGCCGGAGGACTTCTCTGCAGGGAGAGGAGATGCTGCCAGGCTCGACCCACTGCCCAGGAGAGCTAGCACCAGCCCCAGCCTCAGCGCCAGCACCCCGAGCAGTGCTGGGCTGATCTTTGTCAGGTCGCAGCCAGAACCAGCCCCACACCTTGCACTGGCATCTCCAGGCTGGAATGGCAGCCCCCCCCGGCACTGTACACGATGTCGTCCAGCGCCACCGTCCCCTCCATCGGCCCCCTCCGCGTGGTGATCTCAAAGATGATCTGTGAGTGAAGATGGGATCTTGGGGGGTGATGCACGTGGAGGGCACCCCGCACCCCCAGAGGACACCCTGCACCCCAGGGTGGCCCCACTCACCTGGAACTCACTGGGGCTCTGCACGGGCACCACGCCGCCCTGCCAGCCCCGGCTGCGGTGCCCCTCCACGCTCCACACCGTTCGCTGTCCCGATGCACTGTGCAGCATCACCCGCAGCTCTCCGCTGGCTGCAATGTGGAAGGGGACAGGCGCCCCGCCATCAATGGCCGCCCGGAGCCCCCAAGAGCCACGGGGCCATCCCGGCCATGCTGTCCTCCCCTGGGATGGCAGCACCCAGTGGGAACAGACCATCCCCACCGCCCAGCCGGAGCTGAAAAGAGTGTCCACAGTCCTGTGGGTGGGAAGGGAGTTTGCAGCCCCTGACCGAGCCCCCTACTTCCATCGTGGGCTCGTTACCCCCTCCCCAGGGACAGCACCTCCTCCCTGCACCTGCAGTGCTTACAGAGGTGCTCCGGGATGTCCATGTGGTACCAGAACGATAGGCAGGAGTCGGCAGCAGCAGGCAGGTGCTGGCTCTCCAGACGGGCAGTGGTGCCTCCCGGGCCCAGCACACTGGTGTCGAAGTGCACATAGTGACCTGATGGGCAGAGACAAAGCACAGGGTGTCCCCCAGTTCTGCAGCCCACCCCATGTGTCCTGCTCCCCCTCAAAATGCCCAGAGCAGTGCCCAGAGGATTGCACCCCCCCAGCCCCACTCCTCACTGCCTTTGGGACCAAGCCGTCCCTTTCGGGCGAGGAGAGAACAGTGATGCTGTGGAGCCAGGTCCCCTGGGACACACAGGAGGGGAGGGATATTCATGGGTGATCCCATCCATTCCCAGCTCCTCTTCCTCCCTCTGGCCATGCCAGGGTGTCCTGGGAGAGATGGGTGTCTCCTACCATTCTTTGTGCCGAGGGTGTGATCCTGCTCGGGGCCAGGGTACTTGGCAAGGTGGACCCCACTCTTCCAGCCCCAGGCGAAGCTGTGCAGGCGGGGATCCGAGGGGCTGCTCCAGCCGCATGTGTCCTGCTCAAAGTCACAGGACGCTGGGAGGAAAGGAGGGCTGTGATGCACCCAGCACTGCAGGCACCCACTGCCCTGCACTGCCTGGTGGGAGATGGGGCATCTGGGGGGGGCAGCCCCCAGCACCCTCCCCACTGCCCTCAGCTTTGGGCCAGGCCAAGCTCAGGGCAGGAGCCCAGTGGCCACAGCAGAGCCATGATGGATGGGATGGGCTGTCCTCATCCCCACGGCTGCGTGTCCCCGTGGGGTGCCCATCTTCCCAGGCCATTCCATGGTGCCCCCGCAGTGCGGGCTCTCACCTGGCTCGGGGCAGGCTCCATCTGACACGTGCAGGTCATCCAGCGCGATGAACCCATGGTCGCCCCCAGCTCCCACCGCCTCGAATATCACCTGCCGGAGGGGTGGGCAGCGCGGCACTCTGAGGCTGGCAGCCACCATGCACCCCTTGTCACCCCCAGCCTGTCCCCCTCCCTGCTGCGAGGCCCCCAGAACCCTGCCCCATCTCACCTGCCAGTCCCCATTTGGCCGGACAGTGACGTGGCCACGGTGCCAGGCGTCCCTCTCCATAGCGCTCACACCCATCACCTTCCTCCGCACCCCACTCTGCTCCACAAAGACGCTGAGGGAGCCTGCCCAGGGCATCCGCCATGGAGGTGGGGTTCGGGGCTGTGCTGTGCGGGACCCCCACCCATGCGGAGGTGCCCCCGGAGGCCTCGCGGGGGGTCACGGCACTCACCTGGGGTCCTGGCACTCAGCTGGTACCAGAAGGCCAGGCACTGGGCGGGCGCGGAGGGCTGGTAGGGCTGGGAGGTGAGGGCAGCTGCATGCCCCGCAGGCAGGCAGCCCCTGCCTGTGCTTACCACCATGTAATGGCCTGGGGGAGAGAAGCCCCCATGCCATGACCCCCACTCGGCCCTGCTAGGGAGGGCACCAGGGGACTGCTGGGGCTGGGGAGCCCCCCCAGGTTGGGGATCCCCCCAGGGTGGGGAGCCCCAAGGTTGGGGAGCCCTGTACAGTAGTGGCCTGTGCAGATCCTGGGCAGGGCGGGCAGGGCAGGTAGGGCGACACAGGGCGTGCAGGCAGGGAGGGCAGGCAGGATGCTCAGTGCAGGCAGGGAGGGCAGGGGAGGCAGGCAGGACACTCAGGACAGGCAGGGCAGGCAGCAGGACTCCACCAGAGCCCCGGGAAGCCGTGGCCCCAGTACCTGTGGCAGTGCCGGTGGTGTGGTCGGCCGGGGGGCCAGCGGTGGTGCCGGTGCCATTGCTCTGCCGCAGCCAGGGGCACTGCCCGCTGGCTGCCAGTGAGCAAACATCCGCCTCGAAGGAGCAGGAGAGCTCGGCCCCACAGGGCCCTGCTGTCAGCGCCAGGTCGTCCAGCGCCATGTCCCCCAGGAACCCGTCCCGCAGGGCCTCGAAGGCCACCTGCCACCAAGACAGCAGTGTCAGATGGCCCCGCGCCCCGCCAGCAGCTGGTGGCACGGGGGCGGACCCGGCCCTTACCCGGTACTGCTGCCGGCCCGTGGCAGGCAGCGTCGCCCGTCCCCGGTGCCAGATGCTGCCTTGGGTGCCCCGCCGGGTCCACAGCACTGTCTCCTCCGCTCCCTCCAGCCGCAGCTTGAGGTTCAGGGTGCCTGGGCAGAGGGGAGCATCGGGCAGTTGTCCTGCGCCCCTCAGGGACCCCACTGTCCCCAGGGGCGCCGAGCCCGGCCGGGGCATCCCCGGGAGGATGCCATGGGACTGCGTACCGATCTGCGGGCCGGCCAGGCGGTACCAGAAGGAGAGGCAGCGTGGGGCAGCTGCAGGCTCCTGGTGGTAGGTGACGAGCTGTGCCCGCTGCCCACGGCTCCACGGTGCAGAGGGGTCCACAGCCAAGAAGTAGCCTGAGTGATGGGGACAGCCAGGGTGGAGGGGACACAGACATGGGTGCTCTGAGCTGCGCCCGCATCACCCGCACTCCGGTCTTGGATCTGGGTGCCCCCTGGGCTGCCCCAGGGCCAAGCTCACCCCGTGGGCATGGGGGCTGCTGGGAGTGTGCAGGGCATGTCCTGGCCCTGGGGACAGGAGGCTCGGGGGTCCCCTGGGCTGCCTGGGGTCCCCAGGAGAGGAGCCAGCCCCTTACCCAAGCCAGTGGTGTGGTCGGAGCCCTGCCCCTGCCCTGTGCCGCGGATCCATTTGAAGTCGCTGGACTGATCCTGGTACCAGCCGCACATGCCCTTCTCAAAGTTGCAGGACAGCTCTGGCCGGAGAGAGGCGACCATGGCGAGGGAATGGGGATAAGGCACCCCAAAAGCAAACAGGTCTGCAAAAATGTCCCTCTGCTTCCCCACCCCGCTCCCTGAGTTCACTTCATGCAGGTGCCCTGGGACAGGGTGCGTGTTTGGTCCCAGCCCCAGGGCTCCTGCACCGTGGTACTATCCCTGGGCTGGGGAAAGGGTGACGGTCACCAGGCAGCCCCCGTGGGAGAAACATCCATCTCTGCAGGTGGGGGGGCCCTGGGCCCCTCCTGCCCGTGGCCGCCCTCCCTGGCCACAAGCCCCTGGCTGTACCCGCGGCCCCCGGCAGCACCACGTTGGGATGGCAGTGCACGAACGTCACGTTGTCAATGGCGGCACTCGAAAAGTCCTGCAGATCCACCAGCCCCAGCAGCTCAACCTGGGGGCGGCGTGGCAGTGGTGAGCCCCAGGGTAGCTGGTGGCACCGGCACTGCCCCGCCAGCAGCCACCCTGGCTGGTCCCTGTGCCACCGGGCACACCTGGAAGGGCCGTGTCCTCTCCCCCAGTGGGACACGGACATGTCCCCCAGCTGTGCTGCCGTGCCCCACCATGTGCCAGGCCAGGTGGGTGGTGCGAGTGGTGTGATCCACGATGGTGACGGCGAGGAAGCCTGGGCATGAGAGGCGGTGGGTGAGGAGGCTGCAGGGACCAGCAGCCCCTGGCCGCATCCTGGGAGCCCCCCAGGGCCCCGGCACCCACCCAACCCACAGCCACAGGGGACAGGGATGGGGATGGGGACAGGGATGTCCCGGCTCCAGGATGATGTGATGGGGCAGAGCGGGGCTGGGAGAGGCAGCAAAGGCAGGAAGGGGGTGGGGGGACCCTGCCCTGTGCCTGGGCTGGGCAGGGGAATTACCTTGGGGGCTGCTGTGGATGCGGTAGCTCATCTCCATGGCGCAGGCAGGGCCGGAGGGGCCCAGCAGAGGCGTGCATGCCTTCGCAGCAGCCACCATTTGTCCTTCTCCTGCCTGGAGGGCCAGGAAAGCCCCTGGGCAAGGAAACACCCTGAGAAGTTGGGGCAGGGGCCCTGCATGCCTGGCAGCACCCCCAGCCCAGCACCCTGCCAGGGCATCACTCCACCCTTCCTGTAGTGGCACCCACCCACCCCGGCCGGGCGGCAGCAGGGGGTCCCTGCACCCTGGGAGCCCCCGCGGTGCTGGGGACCAAAGGTCTTGGTGGTGGGAATGGCCTCACCTGTGAGGTTGGTGTCGGCAGGCTCAGTGGTCCTCTGCACGCCCCAGCGCAGCTGCCCCACGCTGACATCGTGCCAGCCCCCAGCCCCTGCCTCGAAGGTGGTGGCTCCTGCAAAAGCCCGAGCTCAGCCCTGCCGGGCCACCATGCTTCCTGGAGACTGCGCGGGCACCCACATCCCCTGGCTGTGCCAGCCAAGGGGGGCCCGGGTCACCCTGCCCTGGTCCCCTTCGCCGCTTGGCTACTGGGGAGCCAGCTGCCCGCCCGTGGCTCTCACCGCACTGCTTCTCGTCAGAGCCATCGGTGCATGTCTCGGCAAAGTCACAGGCCAGCTCTGCGCTGATGCAGCCCCCGCTGCCGCAGGCCACCTCCTCAGCTGCGCAGGGACCGGCACCTGCCTGGCTCGGCAGCGTGGTTGAAGGCTTCTCTGGTGGCAAAACACCCCGGGAGGGAGACCAGTGGTGAGCCATCGGCAGCATCATCCCTTCAAGCCATGGCCCCCCATCCATGACCATCTCCCTGGCTCTCCATTTCCCCCAGCTCCACCCCTGCCCTGCATTGTCTGCTGCCACCAGACGAAGGGGACGGAGGGGGTTGATGATAGCTGCCTGTGTGACATGGCTTGGGCAGGGGATTGTGTGTCACAGCTGCAGGACAAGCACACAAGGCAACTCGGGCTGTGGGTCCCAGGGCAAGTGCTTGCCATGCTGCGCCCAGGATGGTCACCGTGATGAGCAGAGGGACAGGCAGACCCTGCGGTGGGTCCTTTAGGGATGGTGCCATGGGCACAAGACACCTGGGGACCGCTGCCCACGCTGGAGCAGGGGTGGGGGACAGCCGCCCTCGGCTCACCCTGCTCCTGCACGCAGCCTGGAGACAGGATCAGGTCATCGATGGCCACAGTGCCCGCGCCACTGGCCACCCCCTCGATCAGCACCTGCAGGGAAGCACCGCACCGGCAACATCAGCACAGGGTGTTGCACAGCGTGGCGTGATGGATGATGGTGTGGGGCAGGGGGGTACACCGGGGAGCCGCAGGATGGGGCAACCCAGCTCCTGTGATCGGAGGAGACGCGCTTCCCCCAGGAAGGGCTCAGCGGGAGCAGGGGTGATGCTGTGGCTGGAAGGGGCGCATGGGGTGGGGCAGGCAGGGCCACAGTGGGCTTGGGGTGATAGTGCTGCCCCCGCACATGGCCGTGGCCTGCGGCTGCCCAGGGTGCTGTCTGGGTGCCCTCAGCATGCCATTGGGGTGCCCTCCAGGGCCAGCTGGGAGGGGGTCGGGTTGTGTGGGTGGCCATGAGGGACAGCAGACAGGACAGTGGGAAGGCATAGGGTGACATGGGGTGGATGAAGACAAGCTCCCCTGCTCCCCTTTGCAGTGGGCTAGTCACTGGGCTGGGGGGGCTGGTAGGGGGATTTGGAGGTGTGGGCACAGGGATACAAGGGTGGCATATGTTAGCACCAGGAGACTCAGCTCTGGTGTCCATTCCCAGTTCAACCCCTACCCCTGCTCCCATGGGTCAGTACTGGGGGTGGCCCTGTGCCCTTCATCCCACGGGCAGCCCAGCTTGCCCCAGCACAGTGCCGGCCGACCTTGAAGCTCTCCGTCACGTTGAAGTCCACTCTCTCCCGGACCCAGCAGCTGCCCAGGTCCCCCATCCTTTCCCTCACCAGGTACTTGGTGGATTTGGCCACATAGGAGATGCTGAGGCTGCTAGTGGCAGAGCCGTGGATGTGGCAGTACAGCACGAGCTGGGGAGGGGGGGGAGTGAGAACCAAAGCCTCGGGGCAGGGGCTCGCAGCCCCCCTGCATCCCATGGTGTGGCTGCCGCCCCACGGGATGCTCACAAAGGCGGAACTGGAGGAGCTCAGTGCTCCCAACAGGCATCAGAGATGCCACCAAACCACCCCCAAAAACCCACTGCCCATCCCCAGAAAAAGGCCAGTCACAGCCCCAGCCCCATGGTGGGGGTCCCCACGGCTGAGAACCCTGTCACCCACCACCACCGTGCCCACACAGGCTGTGATACGGGGTCCCAGACATGACTCACGGAGCAGGAGTTGGTGGCCTGGAAAGTGGGACTGCTGAGCCGTGCCGTGCCACCGGCCCCTGCGGATGAGGTGCTACCCACGTGGAGGAAAAAACCTGTGGGAGGCACCAGGAAAGAGCTGAGTGGTGCCGAGCTGGGCATGCGGGTGCAAGACGCTGTTTTCCTGGCACAGTCTTAAGCCGAGCCCAGGCGCATGTTACCCCACAGGCCGGAGGGCACGTCCGCCCCGGAGCCAGTGATGCCCCGGGGACCCAGGTGGGACTCCCTTGGGGTGCCAGTGCCCGGCCACATACCTGTCCTGCTGTTATTGCTGTGGTCCCGGGTGGGGATGCTGTACGCGGTCCCCAGGTTCAGGCTTGTGTTCCTCTCCCACACCGGCTGCCCCACCTCTGCTTTCCAGCCGCAGAGACCTTGCTCAAAGGAGCAGAGTGTGAAGGGCTCTGCAGGGAGGGAGGGGAGAGCAGAGTGACCCAGGGACCCAGGGAGGTCCCTGTGATGGGCTGATCCCTCCACAAAACCCTTGGGGTGATTTTACCCCTCTGGCCGCAGAGCCATGGGGCACAGTTGGCATGAACCCTGCTGTGCCCCATGGCCCGGCTCTGCCCTGCCAGGGCAGACCCTCAGCCCGTCCGTGCAGTCAGGGGGTGGTGGGCAGGACCCCCTCCTGGGGGCCAGGGATGCTCACGGCACTGCTTTGTGTCCTCATCCGAGCCATCCCCGCAGTCGTCGGTGCCATCGCAGAAGCGGTGCCGTGCCAGGCAGGAGCCCTGGCCGCAGCGGCTCTCCTCCGCCCCGCAGACCTGTTGCCTGGGCTCTGGGGTGGTGGGACACGCCATCAGCACATGGCTGGCCCCGCAGGGACCCTGGCACGTGTGGTGGGCTCCCCCTTCATCCTTCCCTGGCTTGCTTGAGGGACAGGCTTTCACTACCCGTCCCATGCCCTGGCCAGGGCAAGGTGTCCCCAAGGCACAGCAGGCAGTGGGAGAGCTCCCCTGGGGTGCAAAGCCCAAACCAATTTCCCTGGGGATCCCGGCTCACATCTCATCCCGGCAGATGTGGGACTCACCCTGCAAGCCGCAGTTCCTGAAGACGATGTCGTCGAGCGCCAGCTCTGCCCCACACGCGGGCGGTTGTGTCAGAGAGAAGATGAGCTGCCGACAAGAGGATGGGGATGGCATGAGCTGCGCAGACACCCTCAGCTCCCTGTGCATCACCCAGCTCCTCCGGCCCCAGCTGGCGGGGATGGTGCCCGGGTACCGACACAGCCCTGTCTCACCTGGAACTGCTCCGCGATCCGGCCCGGGTATGCAACCAGCTGGTGCCAGCCCTCGCCTCCATGCTTGGGGCTCTGCCACAGCCTCACCACCTCGTCCCTGTGCGCCATGGCCAGGCGCAGCAGTGGCTGCTCCGTCTGGTTGAGCCCTGTGGGGAGCCCCAAAACATGATCCTCGGCACTGGGCATCCCAGGGTACCCGCGGGGACAAACCGAGCCCCACCAGCCCTGGGGACCAGAGATGAGACCCCTGGGTCCCACCAGCTCTGCTTGCGGAGCATGGAAGAGGCAAGTGGGATGGCAAGCACCCATCTGGAGGTGCCAGTGGCTCTGTCCCTGCCATGGGGGCAGATGGTCCCGTCCCTTCCCTCTGTGCCCCATCATTGCTTCCCTGTGCCCAGTACCCAAGGCCCGTCCCTGCCCGCTGTGCGCACCCTCACCGCTTCCCGAGAGGTGGTACCAGGCCGTGATCTCGCACGTGGCGGCTGCTTCCCGCATTACTGGTGACCTGAGCCAGGCCGTGGCCTCGGTCTTTGCCGGGGGGGACACAGTAGCCATGAACCACCCTGGGGAGGGCAGAGAGCAGAGCGGGGGCTGCAGCCCCACGGGATGGCACGGGAGCCGCAACCGGCACAGCTCCTGCCCCACCATGGGTCTGCTCCGTCCCTACAAGGATGGGTGTCCCAGCACCCTGGCTTCAGGGCACCCATGGCCCAGAGGTGCAGTGCTGCGGGAGCCTGGAGCCTGCACAGCAGCCAAGCAGCTCCCGCTTACCCAGGTCGGTGCCCACGGTGTGGTCTGAGTGGGGCCCCACGCCCCATGTGGCCAGGCTGGCCCGGGCCCGCACCCATCTGTAAGCTGAGGTGCTCACGTCCTGCCAGCCACAGTCGCCTTCCTCGAAATCGCAGGTGAAGGGGGTGCCCAGTGCGGCCGAGCCCCGCAGGTACCCTGAGGGTGGGCAGACAGGGTGTCAGCACAGGGCTGGGTCCACCCTGGGGACCTGCACCCACCCTGGGGACCTGTGTCCAGCCGGAGGACTTGTACCCACCTGGGTAGATCTGCACCCACCCTGGGGTCCTGCACCCACCCGGGGGACCTACACCCACCCAGGTGACCTGTGTCCAGCCCAGGGACTATGGGACCTGCACCCACTCTGGGGACCTGCGCATACCTGGGGGATCTTCACTCATCATGGAGTCCTGCACCCACCCTCGGCACCAGCACCCACTCCAGGGTCCTGCACCCACCCTGGGGTCCTGTACCCACCGCAGGGACCCGCACCCACGGGGCATCCAGCTCTGTTGCCTGCTTGCCCCAGGAGCAGGACCTGGGAGTGGGCCTGGGGGGGTTGGGGGACCGGGGGCTGGGCACCCACCACACTGGTTCTCGTCGGAGCAGTCGCTGCAGTGGCAGATGAAGTCGCAGAGCCGCTCAGCTGCGCTGCTGCAGCTGTTGGTGACCGTGGACCCGCCGGGGAGGACGGTCCCAGCTATGAGAGAGACAATGGGGCTGAAAACCCCACGAGGATCTGGGCACGGTGCCCACGGCAGGTGACAGAGGGCACACGTGGCCTGCAGGTGACATTTGTCTGGACAGTTTAGGACCCTGCTGGGGGGAGCGCTGAGCTCTCAGCAGCATTGTCCCTTGGATGGGACCCCCCACCACTGCCCCAGTGCCCCACACTTCCCACATCTTCCACTTTGCCATCTCCCACCGCCAGCCCTGCTCCCACATGCCCTCAGGGTGCCGGAGCCCATTGGGGCTGGGGCACTGACCCTCCAGCCTGGTATATCACACCCCTGCTCCGAGTCTCAGCCACAGTTTTGGGGGAAACTGGAAAATTTGGAAATTTTCCTCCCCCACTAAGCAAAGCCATCAGCAATACCCAATTTGGCGCTGGCAGCTCAGGCGCTCACTTCCCTGGGGAATCTGTCTGACCTTCACCAGCAGAGCCCAGGGGAGGGTTTTGCTGGGTTGTATCTGCCCTGCCCCCCTCAAGCTGCGCAGGCCCCCCAGAGTTTGGGGCAGCGATCTCCATGAGACCCCACGCCAGGGAGGGACGGAGTGGAGCAGCCAGCGCCGCGGCCCCTTCCCTCCCCACAGCGCGATCCCCGTGTCAGCAGAGAGCTCACCCAGCAGCAGCAGGAGGGCGAGCACCGCCTGCCCGGCCATCTCGGGGGGAAAACTCTCCCAGGCCACTGCGAGGGGAAAACAGAGCCAGGAGAGGCACAGGGCTGGCAGGGGAGGCCACGCCGTGAGCCCAGGGATGGAATCTGCTCCCTGGGACCTGCCCCACGTTGGACTTCAGCCCTGCCGTTATCGGCTTCCCAGCCCCAGCAGCGGGTTTATGGCGAGGTGGTTTGCCGGGCTGGGACAGGTGACCCACGGTCCTGCCGCCCGGCACCGCTGCCAGCATCCCAGGCAGCAAACTGGCAGCTGTGCGTCCCCAGGAGACCTTCAGATGCTTTTCCCCACCGAACCCCTCTTCTTCAGCCCCCCTTTTGCAACTGTGCTGAGATGCTGGGTGCCGCTCTGACCCTCGGGGAGGGAAATGGACACCTCTTCGCCGAGCCGGTGGAGAAGCTGGCACCTCTGCCAGGGCGTGGGGCCCATGCTGTGCCAGCTGCCTGTATCATGTCTAAGCACAGGGAGAAACACTCCCTGAGCATAAGGAGCAGTGGGACAGCCTGTGGGTGCAAGGCACAGGTTTGGGTGCAGGGCACGGGCTGGCCATGGGGTGCACCCTGGCCAGGGACGGCGGCTGTGCTGGGGGGCAGTGGAAATGAGGCGCAAGGAGCGACCCCCAAGGCAGGAAAGGTTTAAATGGGTCATGATGCACCTGGGCAACAGTGAGCCGCAGCAGGCAGGGATCCATAGGACTGGGGGGGATTTAGCCATAAAAATGCTGGGGCTTTGAATTCAGAACAAAACTCTGTCTGTCTGGAGACTTGGGACAGGCTGAGAGAGGAGGCAGGGACAGGCAGGAGGAGCAGCCTGTCCCAGCACCCAGCCAAAAGCTGGGGCTCCAGCCCAGCCCAGCCCCAGGAACTCACCAGGGCAGTCCCCTGGGACCCGCTGATGGCAGGCAGGAGGGGGGGTCTCAGCCTGCCTGGTCTGGGCAGAGCAGCCTGTGCTCCCGCTGCCACGTGCGGTCTGTGCGGCAGCCGCTTTGGGAGGGCGCCCAGGCCAGCGCAGAGCCTGGCAGGCTGCCTGCAGCGCTCCTTCCCCAGGCTCACGGCTGGCTCTCCCCAGCCTGTACCCTCTTCTCCAGCCCCAGCAGACAGCCCCTGGCCCTGGGGACCCAGAGGTGCCCTCAGCCCAGCACCGCTCTGCCTGGCAGGAGCATCTCAGCACCCAGCTCATGGCTGCCACAGGGTGAAGGGGCACGGCTTTAGGACCACAACCAGGTCGCTCCTGGGGAGAACAACCCCAGCAGAGCCCCAGGAAGGGTTGTTCAGCCTGGAAGGAGCGCGGCTCAGCAGCCAGAGCCCCCACACGGCACCACCAGAGCTGCCTGGTGATGGCAACCACTGCCACTGCCTCAGTTTCCCCACCTGGGCACAGGGAGCTGCTGCCAGGGCTCCCAGGGGCTGACACTGCCCCAGAGAAGCTCTCCTGCCTCTGCTGCCAGCAGCCCCTGTGCCCGGAGAGGGGCCCCTGTTGCTGAAGGCTGAGTGTGGAGGTTTCTCCCCTCCTGGCCGACGGCCTTGGACAGCAGATTGCAGTGCGATTGCATCAGGTGCAGTAAAACACAGGGTTCAGCTCCTTCAACCAGCATGAGCCGGGACAGGCAGAGGCCAGCAACCCTGCGCCCTCCCAGACATGGGCACCCTGGGGCCGCCAGTGCCTGCAGGCAGGAGCCCTGCCCTTCCCCTGCTGCCTGGAAACCTGGCAGGCACCGAGCTGACCACGAGCCAGCGTCGTGGCCTCCGGCAAAGCAGCCACCAGCCTCCTGGGTGCCATAGGCAGGGCATCTCCAGCAGGTCTGATCCCTCCCCTCTGCACTGGGGAGACACAGGGGGATCCTGGGCCCCCAGCATGAGAGAGACGTGGGCATACTGGAGCAGATCCAGCTAGGGGCTGTGACCATGATGAAGGGACTGGGCTGCCCACAAGGAGAGACCAAGAGCTGGCACTGCTCAGTCTGGGGAAGGTGCAGGGGGATGTCACCTGTGTGTATAAAGACCTGACAGGAGGGAGCGGAGGGAAGGAGCCAGCCTCTTCTGAGCAGCGAGTGCCCCATGAAGGGACAAGACAATAAGAACAAAGCAAGAACATGAAACACCACTTAAGATTAAGAAAAACCTTTTTTCCTGTGAGGGTCGTCAAAACCAGAGCAGTTTGCCCAGGCTGCGGTGGGGTCTCCATCCGTGGAGATGCCCAAAACCCACCTGGCCACAGCCCTGCGCAACCTGCCGGAGCTCACCCTGCTGGGGCAGGGGCCGGAGTAGACCATCTCCAAGGTGCCTCCAAGCTCTGTGACTTGGTGACTCAAAGGGAAGCTGTGCTCCTCCATGCGACCAAGGGAATACACTCAGCCCCCACCCGCCCAGGGTTTGACACTTAACAGCCCCAGTGTTAGGGGATTAGACCCCATGCATGCACGACCGTTTGGTGACATTCACCCCGGCACGGAGGAGATGGTCAACACCTTGCAGAAGGTAAGCTCTAGGCACAGCAGAGCTATTTTTCTAGAGTGCAACCTCATGCGTGTTCTGGGTACCTGGGCCCCCAGCTTTCTTTCCCCTCCACCAGCTTGCAAGGCTGGAGGTGGCTTTAGAACCATCCTCTGCAGGAGACACAGCTCCAGCCCCGAGCCACCAGCCAGGCAGTGGGCCCTGCACCCCCAGCCTCACCCATGAAACTTATCTTCATCCATCACAATCTACCTTTTGAGTTCAGGGCAGGACACCAGGCACAGGGGCTGAGCTTTAGCAGGTCATGCTAACCCTGCACTGCTCCAGGCACAGAGGAACCGTCTCCTGTCCAGGTACCCCGCACCCCTGACAGCAAGAGGGGAAGGCAGGGAGGCAGCAGCAGGCAGGAGCACACAGGATCGCAGCCTGACAAATGAAACGGGTCTGGGACCAGGGGGGTGAGGTTCCTCCAGCCCCAACCTTGTATGGGATGGTGATCGAGCGATCCACCTGGCCAACCTGACCCGCACATCTCCCTCGGGCTCTCCTGCCACCGAAGGCTCCAGCAGCTTTTCCCAGTCTCCCCACCCTGCTTCTCACTGGAAGTGCCAGGAGAGGACCTCCCTGGGAAATACTGAGGGGCAGGAGCCAGTCCTGGCCATCCAGAGGGCTGAAGTCAAGGAGGATGCTCTACCTCACGGTTGACCACCTGCCGGGGTGGGAATGGGCACGTTCTTCCAAACCACGCTCCCGGGCAGCTCAGCTCCCGCCAGCAGGAGATGAGGATGGTTCTTCCCATGGGACCACCCTGCCCTTCCCTCTGCCAGGCATGGGGACCCATCACTTTCTCCTCATCTGCCTCAGCCCTTCCCAAGGCAAATGCTGACGCACCTTCTGCTGTCCCCATCCCAGACCCTGCCAGCTCTGGGGTCAGGCCCTCCACGAGGGGCTGGAAACCCGGGAGGTCGTTCCTGCTGTAAGGAGGTATAATCCAGACCCAGAGGAGCCATGAACGCCTGACCACACAAGCAGCTGCGCTCCCCAACGTGTTTAATTCTCACATACACATGTGGGACAAGGGGAGGCCGGGGCAGAGCGCCCACCAGCTTCACCAAGGCTTTGCCGTGCTGTGCCAGGGAGGTGGGAAGCACCCACGGTGCATGGGAAGTCCGGTGACAGTGGAGAATGGGAGAGTTCAACACAATGAAAAACCAGGAGAGCCCAGAGTGCTGCCAGGCACAGGGAGCCTGCTGCCACTGCCCCGACGCCGGATCCGGCTGCACCAGCTCCAGGCTGGTGCCGATGCTGCTGCCCAGCCAGAGCGAGTCAGTAGCCTTCGTCTGCCCAGGTGATCTTGTAGTCCGGATACTTGGCTTTCAGCTTCTCGGTAGTCACGGAGTGGTCTGCTCGCCCAAAGCCCTGGCAGAGGAGAGAGGGTCCCGAAGTAGAGCCGAGGCAGTTACCACCCACAGGAGAACTCGGCAAGCCCCTGGGGCGGCTCACCACAACCAGATGCTCCGGCAGCAGAAGATGCCGGTGAGCCCGTGTGTATGGAAGACCGATCAGCTCCAATCCCTCCTTGGCAGCGGCTCAGACCACGGGCTCCAGCTGCCAGACAGCAACGGCACCCAGGCAGGGAGACGGTGCCACCCCGGAGCTGGGACAACCGGCAGTGGTATCACCGATACCCTCCCCGGGGCACGCAGAGGGACACCCCGGGCCTGCCCTGGCAGCGCTGCTGCCCTCCGGCTCGGCCCTTCTGCCCCCGAGGGGATGCGGTGCCGGTTCAGCCACGAGCAGCCGGACTGCACGGGCGCTTGTGCCGCCATCAGGAGGGAGAAGCCACGTCCACGGGTGGGTCCCCCCCACCCTGCCGCAGCCGGGGGCCTCGCTTACCACCGAGTACCCGTAGACGTGGATCTTCCTCTCCTCGGGGTGGTGGGAGAGGCGGCCGCCCCCCAGGCACTCGCAGTCCAGGCCCTGCTGCGCCAGCTCCTGCGCCGTCCGCTCGTAGATGTCGGCTGCGGGGGGAGGGAGCCGTGGGGCGGGGACACGCGTGGAGAGGGGGGGAGGCGAGCGGAGGGAGCGTGGGTGGACATGGGGATCTCCCGTGGGTGGGCACGGGGACCCGCTGCCTCAGCCACTGCCCACAGCCAGCCCCCCACCCGGGGCAGTCCCCCACCAGCTCCCGGGCCTGGTCGCTGCCCGCGGAGGGGGCCGCGGCGTGGGGCAGCCTCGGCCGCTCCCCTCGGTACCGCCGGGNGGCCCCACAGGGGGGCCGGAGGGACCCCCACGCGCAGCCCCACCGGAGCCCCCGAGCCCCCACGGGGCCCCCCTGGAGACATCCCCGGGGACCCCACCCCCCCACGCGTGTCCCGGCCCGTCCCCCCCCGAGCCCGGCCGGCGGTGCCGGTGCCCCGCGCCCCTCACCGTGGTACTCGGCCCAGCCGTGGCCGCGCACGACGTCCTTCCCGGGCCCGCCGGCCGCGCGCACGCGCACCAGCACGTACTTGAAGACGCCGCCGCCGTCGATCTCCACGTCCGCCACCCGCGACAGCGCCGCCGCCGCCGCCGCCGCCATCGCGCCCGCCCCGCCGCCGCGCCACGCCCCTTCCGCCCCAAAGGCCAACCAGCGCCCGCGGCGCCCGGCCCCGCCCC
>VZTQ01002501.1:709120-805198 GCA_013400755.1 Pelecanoides urinatrix | reverse complement strand
GGGGGGGAATGGGGGATGGAATGTGTGCGATAGTTCGGGGGGGCCGCGGGGGGATGGCCCGGCCGGTGTCTCCCGGGAGTACGACAGGCCCCAGCCCCCTGCCCGGGCCCCCCTTACCTGCTCCGCGCCCGCCGCCCCGGCGGCCCCCCCGCCGCATCCCCGCCGCCGCTGCGCTAGGCTCGGGCTGCCGCCGCCCCGATGGCCATGGCCCGGCCCGGCTCCGCCCGATCCGGCACGGCACGGTCCGCTAGAGCACGGCACGGCACGGCACGGCCCGGCTCGGCCCGGCCCGACGCTCCGCCGCTGCCGCCCGGCTCTGCCGCCGCTTGTTTTCCCATAAATACGGCAGGCGGAGTTACCGGCCGGGGCCGGGACCGGGAGCCACCCACCGGCGCCGCCCCCGGCCCCGGTCCCCATCACCGGTCTCCGGTCCCCGGTCCCCGATCGAGCTCCGCTCGGTCCCGGCCCCCATCCCCGCCCCACGGCAGCATCCCCCGCCCACTGCGGGACCCCCCGGGCGGGGTCTGGGGGACCCCCTGTGCTCCCGTGTCCCTCTCCCGGTGCCATCCCTCGGGGGGTCCCCCTCCACCCCGGGTGTGGGCACCCGCGAGACCCCCGGTGCCCCTGCACGAGACACCGGCATCTCCCGGGGAGGTGCTGGGGGGTTCAGCTCCACGTCATGCGCCATGAGCCCACCACCCCCGCGGGGAGTCGTGCCATCGCGGGTGCCTGCCCTTGTGCCG
This sequence comes from Pelecanoides urinatrix, assembly GCA_013400755.1. NCBI lineage: Eukaryota > Metazoa > Chordata > Aves > Procellariiformes > Procellariidae > Pelecanoides > Pelecanoides urinatrix. The sequence continues at coordinate 804,455 of VZTQ01002501.1, read as the reverse complement.
GCAGCCCCCCAGTGCCAGCAGCCCCTCGGGCCCGGCCCCGCTGGCACCACGTCCCACCTGACCTCGGCGCATCCATCACCAACGGCCCTGCCTGGCCGTGGCCAACTGGGCAGTGAAATCCCCCAGTAAGCTCCTCTGTGGAGAGGCCTTATTTTCCCAGAGGCGTCAGGGCTGCCTTTGCCTGTGGCGACCGGAGCCCCGTGGGGGCATGCTCAGCAGCGCAATGGGCAACGTGCCGAGACAGGCAAAGGTGGCGTCCGACGGCTCCCGGCACACAACAGCCCCAACGCTGGAGCTCTGCCGCAGTTGCCGCACCTCCCACCTCCTTGAGCCAGCCTCTGCTGCCCACAGCCCCGAAGGCACCACTGGTGCAGCTGAGGGTCCCAGCACCTGTGGGTGCCCAGCAAGGCCCCTTGGCACTGGGGACCTGCCGGGAGATCACGTGGCTCCGAGCCCAGAACTGCCTGCCACCCGCTGTGTGTCTCTGCATGGTGGGTGCGTACCGGGATCTGCTTGATTTCAAAATCCTCCATAGCCAAGACCCTTCCCTCCTTCCTCTGTGGCACCAGGAGCATCCTTCCGCAGTCTCCCATGTCTTCAGTGGGCAGAGGAACGCCAGCGTGAGTACGGGGGCTGCAGCACACTGGTGTTGCCATGACTCCTGCAGGAATGCAGCCTGGGCTGATGCATTTTGCCCTGAAATGCCCCCTGTGCTCCCAGGGACACTGTGGGCACAGCTGAGCCCACTGTGGCCAGCAGCACGCACCCTGCCTGGGACTGGGCTGAGCCCCAGGAACTCGTTGCACAGATAAGCGGGGTGCAACAGCTGGGCAGGGGGAGCTGGGGAGCAGGGTCAGCTCGTCCCTGCTGCACAGACAGGGCCAAGTGGCCGGCTCCCCAGGGCCCTGGGGCCACACTCAGCTGGGCTCCACCGTCCTCCCCAGCGCTTCCATTTTCCTCCCTGCAGGATGCAGTGCTCGGGCTGCCAGTTCAGCCGCTCCTGCTGCCCCCATCTTCCTGCGCCCACGGCCCCCGCGGCCCCCACCGTGCCGCTCCATCTGCTCCCCGCCTGCTGCCGGCCCCGCGCCAGCCAGCCCCGTGCCGAGCACCGGCAAGGCTCGTGATGTGGTCGCTGATGCAAGCGGGAGTGCGGGTCAGGCCAGCTTGCTGCCCAGGGGGGTGCAGTCACCCAATGATGCAGGAGCCCAAATCCCATGGGATGCATGGAGTCCCGGCATGGAAGATGCTGCTGCCAGGTGGGCACAGAGATGCCTGCCTCCAGGGCTTCCCCCACAGTGCCACCCTCTGTCCATGCAGCTGTGGCCCTGGGTGACACCTGCATAGATCAAGGTCACCCATCTAGAGCTCTGCACTTTGGGGCAGCCATGGGGCCTTGGCTGCCCGAGGGCAGGGGACGAGCAGGCTGGACCGTGTCCCCTGAGCTCCGTGGTGAGGGGCGGTGGGACCATCTGCTCCCCCTGTGTGGCTGCTATTTTAGGCTGTACAGTGCTGCAGGATCCAGCCGGACCATGGGCACATCTCCATGCCACCGGAGATGGCAGCGCCATAGGATGTGCTGAGGTCACTGGGGCTGTGGACACCTCTGCCTCCTCCTCCTCCTCTGGCCAGGGGCAGTCTGGGGGAGAGAAGGAGGAGGAGGGAGCCTTGGGCAGGAGTGGGGGGCTGCCCCCTGGCCTCATGCCTGCTGCCCGCAGGGGTGGCAGCCCCTCAGACAGAGGGGACCCGCTTGGCACAGCACCCCGGCAGCAGCCCCGTGTGAGCAGCAGGGCTCTGCGGGGAGGGATGGGACTGTCCCCTACCCCTGCGCAGAGGATGGTGGAGTTGGATCCTCGCCATGGCTGTGCAGGTCCAGGCTTGTCCCTGGCTGAGCTGCCGGGGGCCCCTGTCCTGCCGGCGGGGGATACGCAAGTGGCCAGAGGGACGTCGCAATCCGGGGCTCGTTCCCACAGCCCTGCAAGGAAAACACCAGCCCTGCGCCTGTCCCCGGGCAGGAGCAGCTTCTGTCCCCTTGTCTGGGGCGCGTGGCCCAGCTCCCCTGCCGTGGCTTACTGGCAGGGCCAGGAGCAGCCAGGCTGAGCCAGTGCAGGGACAAAACCCCTCCTCTGCTGGGGTTTCTGCCTGCTCGGTGCTGGGTGCCCCCCCAAGCCCAACGGGGAGCGGAGCCAAGCTATGTGCTGCATTGCTGTGACTCAGTTTCCCCACCAGAAGCATACTCCTGCCCCAGTCCCTGCTGATGGCAGCTGGGGAGAGGCCCGCCCTGTGCCGTGCAGGCAACGGTAGCCATAGCTGCTCACGCTAATCATTCACCGACTGCCGGCACGCGCGGTGCTGCTGCACACCCTGGCTCTGCTGGGGAGGACGGGGGTGGGCAGCACAGGCTGGGACTGAGGGCTTGGTTTGTGCATCTCCTTGTCACCGTACGCATCGTGCCCCGGGTCACCATGTCTGCATGTGACAGACTCAGCTCTGCCATGCCCCGGCCAAGGGGGAAACTGAGACACGTAGGAACAACATGCCCACAGGTTGTACTGGGGGGATGTGGTGATGTTGGGCCCTCGGCCGGCCCCAGAGCAGGACAGACCTTGGCCTGGGGGAGGCGTGGGGGCTCGTATCTCTCCTACACAGCCTGTGAGGCTGGGGGGTGTCTCGCCAGGCCCCGCTGAGGACCAGTCTACTGGAGCCATGCAGAGAGCTGGGAACGCAGGGCTGGAGGATGATGCAGACAGGCCGCGCCTGTGGGCCCCCCCTCGCCCCTGTCCTCGAAGGCCACCTGTCCTGCCGTGGGTGCAGCGGAGCCAGGTTCCTCCTCGCCGCCATCCTGCTGGTCCTGGTGCCAGGGTCACCAAGAGCCCCCCTCTGTCCCCAGCTCTCTCACACATCGTCTCCCTCCAAGCAGCACGTCCCTGCGGGTGCTGGGGAGCAGCTGCAGGGTGAGCCGGCAGAGCCAGCCCCAGCGTCGTGTGGCAGGAAAACGGAAAAATCCCAAAGGTGTCAGGGCTGGCCGGTTTCACCAGCCGCCTGCCCGGCCCCGAGCCCTGCTCTCTCCCCGCTCGCTCCTGAGATTCGATACCCACCTGGCCCAGGATATCGAATCTCCTGCGCACCAGCCCCCTGTGCTCCTTGGTGCAGCTCAGAGCAGGAAGGGGCCACCCAAAGTGGGGTCCTCCCACACGTGCCCTGGGGACGCTGACCCCGGTGGGGCCGGGCATGGCTGCAGAGGCCAGTCCCCAAACCTGCTGGGCTGAGAACTCTCCTGGCCCCAGCCATCCCGTCACACTGGGCGTGGGGACTTGCAGAGCCAGAGCAACGTGGCAAGGGACAGGGGAGGCTGGTGGGGACCACGTGGACATGGGTGGAGGGGGACAACTCTGGTCATCCGAGTACAGGGCAGTTTCAAAGCTAGAAAGACCTTTCTGGGCATTTGCAAAATGCGGTATCACCCTGCCAGGAAGGCAGCAAGGGGAGGCCTCCAATAAAGGGGTTTTCCCAGGACCCCCCCCCAGCCCCAGTCTGGCAGCAGGACAGGGGCACCGGTGTGGTGGTGTCAGGGGAACCCAGCTCAGCCCACTCCCAGGGAGCAAAACGAGCTGATAATTTGAAGAACATTAAACACAAAGAAACGATGTCCACGTCTGCCATGTGTGCTGGGCTAATTATATAGAGAGGGTGAGATGGTGCATCCTCACCCAGCTGGATGTGCCTCGCGCTGAAGCTGCAAACCCGCTTGCTCATCCTGATGGATCGGGCAGCCAGGCCGGTGCCGGTCACGCTCTGGGACCTGCTCAGCAAGACACAACAGGCTGGCAGAGGCCGAGCAGCCAGCAGGTCCCGAAAATGCCCAGCCTGGGGAGATGGGGGCCAAGGTGCCCTCCCAGAGGGTGCCCTTGCAAGCCCAGGGGGCAGGGCAGGCTGATCCTGCCCCGTGGGTGCTCGGGGCTGTCCGGGGCAGTGGGTGTGTGATGTGGCAGATCCCTGCCAGCAGCTCAGGACCTGCTGCTGCCCGGCACAGAGGTTCCCACAACAGTTTTGTTGGCAAAGGGCTGGGCAGCGAGTTGAGAGGGAGGCGAGCAGCCCCTGCTCAGGCTGGGCAGCTCAGCACGGGGACCGCGATGGGAAGCGACAGCACGGCGCAGGCAGCCACAGCCTGTCCTCGGGGCCACCCGCGAGACGGAGCCCAGTGTCAGGGTGATTGCACCCGCAGGGTGACGGCTCGGTGAGAAACAGGGCTGGGGCGCAACTGGAGTAGAGCCTGAGCAGCTCCGGTGAGGCAGGTGAGGAGATGGCTTCTGCGTCTCGCTCGGCTTCCCAAGTGCAGCAGAAACATCTGCACGACCCCAGTGTGCAGGCTATAGGAGCGGGTCGGGTTTCCTTACCGATCGCTGAGAGGCGATGCGGGATCTGTGCTGTGCCGACCGTGGCCTGCGAAGCTGCGGGAAGGGGAGGCAGCAGTGCTGGCCAGGCCGGGCGGGCAGGGGGTGGCCGCCAGCCCCCCAGGCTCAGCACATTGCTGAGCAACTGAAGCAACGTTTACCAGGGTGAGGGCTCCAGCACTGAGAGAATGGCGTGGGGCACTCCAAAATAGGCCAGGGGGGCTGCGGCACCCACCTATAGCCACCCTATGGGAAATGTGGATGAAGGGCACCCAGCGCCTCACCGTGCCCCCCAGGGCCCTGGGGAGAGCCCATTTGGGGACCTACATGCAACATGGATGGCACCGGGAAGGTGTCGGGGATGCTGCGCAATGCCTCACTCCCTCCCACGCTGCTGAATTTACAGCAGGGATTAATATCTGATACCTTCCCTTCGCTCCAGGCTCATTATTCCCCGGTTGCCATCCTCACCGCGTGGGCAGCCAAGGCAGGCAGTGCACTGCAGCCCATTGGGGAACAGAGCACCCACTGCGGGGCCAGCGGAGCGGCTTTGGGTGGCCAGAGCCAGGGGCTGGCAGCTTTCACGCCCCCTCCCCTGCCCCTGGGAAAGGGATGAGGTGGGGAACAGCACAGGCAGGCCTGGGGGTACAGGGCAGGACAGGGCAGGATGGGGCAGGACAGTGTCTGGCGTGGGCAGGGGGATGACCTCTCCCCCCACCACCCCACCGCAGGCAGCACCACTGCAAGCTGCTGCGAAATCCCGTTTCCAAGGCAACGTGGGGATCCCACAGCTGGGAGCGAGGCAGAGCTGGGATGGGATGGGATGCTCACTGCTGCCCTGCCTGCCCATTCACTTGCCCCTTGCTGCTGCCCGCTGGGCACCCCGCAGCTCCTGTCTGGGGGTGATGCTCTCATTTTGCCTGAGCGAGGAGCAGCCGAGCTGGCTTACGTCAGCATGATACCCGAGCTGGGTGCAGGGGGGCTCTCCCCTCCTTCCAGTTTCTCTCTTCCTCCTTCCCTCGCATCACCTCCCTTCCCCCAGCTCTCAAACAAGGGAGAAGCCAGGCCCTGCTGCCCACTTAAGGGGCTTGGGAGGCAGGTGGAGCCTGCCCCACAGCCCCCAATGGCTTGGTGGCAGAACAGGATGAGTGTGAAGTTCATAAAGCAGCTGCTGGCTTTAGGGTCCCTGCCCATAAAGAGGGTCGTATACCCCACATTCCTATCTGCCTCCTTGGGAATGACGGGTTGGTCCCCAAAGGCTGGCAGGCGACGAGCCTGAGCTTGAGCGCAGGGCATCCATCTGCTGACCCACAGCAGTGCCAGAGGCAAGAAGATGCCTATTGGGGTGCCCTCGCCCCCCATGGTGCCCGCGAGGAGGGATCTCAGTGTTGCCCTGCCAGCGAGATGCAGCACCAGTGTGCAGTGGGAGCTGCGCCCCAGCAGCAGCGGGCAGCACCAGCGCTGGGCAGGGCTGCCAGGCATCACTCCCGCCTGCCCAAGCAATGCCACATGCCAGCATCAGTCGCTCACGATGCCCCGAAGCTGTCAGCCCCGCAGTGACGCACAAACTGACCTCCTCGGTGCTGGGCTGATGACTCCAACATCGGGCATTGCTTGAGGCAGCGAGGCCAGGGTGGGAGCCCCCACCTCGTACCCTTTCACGGAGCCCTTTCCTGCCAATGGCACAAGAAGGGGTGTTTCTCCTACCAGCTCCGGGGAACAGCCTGCTCTTTTCCCAGCCTGCTGGCTCCTTCCCGCAGCCACTCTGCAGACGCCAGCACGGTCTCCGTCTGTAGCTGCCACCCAGGCCAAGCCTCAGGCGCAGGCGGAGCTCTCCCATGCCGACACACGCTACCCTGGGGAGGGGAGACCGGCATCTCTCACATGTCCTCTGCCACCGGGAGACACAGCACCCCCCGCCTCCTCCTCCCCTCATCTCACCTCTGCGGTGAGGGAAAGCCATAACACTTCTTCCCCTCCTTGCTCCCGCCGCAAGGCAGAGCCTGCCACCAATTTGGCGATAACTAGGAGTTGTATGGGTTCACACGGCAGCATCCCGCACACAGCTCTGAGCAGAGCACACGTGCATACAGGTAACACCTCCTGCTTTAACCTGTCACAGTGCTCTGGCTTCCCATGAAGCGCCACGCCTGAACCCGCAGCTTTGTCCAACTACACCATCGCACCTGGCCAAGGCCTGCCTCAGCCTACGGGACCCGCTGGGTTCAGCCACGACGGCTCTCTGAAGGTGCCAGGGGATTATTTCCCTTTGCTCAGCCAGTTCCCTGCAAAGTGCTTGAAAGATGAAGACTGGATACTCACCGTGAGCCGCCCTAAGGCCAGGAAGATGGGTGACATGCCCGAGATGCTGAAGGCTTGTTTTGGAGGCAAACCCAGAAGTTTAAAAGGCTCAACCACTCGCCCTGGCATCTTTAAGCAGCAGACTGAGCCAACACTGGATTAATTATATTATGCCATGATTGAGACCGTTGCTAGGTTACAGCAACCAGTCCCTAAGCCCATCCTACTGCGGGACTTCCCCAGAATGACACACTTGTGAGCTCAGGGGCATTCTGGAAGGACAGGCAAGCACTACGGTCTCTCCAAGATGCAGGACCCTCGACTGCAGGGAAGTTGCAGGCAGCACACCCATTAGACATCTCGCCCCAGCCCAGCCCGCTGCCCTCCCTTCAGCTCTGCCTGGCCCCGCAGCACCTCCGGGAGCCTGCGGCTGCTCGCAGGGCAGGCCTCCTCCAAGAGCACCTGCAAGTTCCCACATTCATTTTGTGTCCTGCTAAAACCTGAATTTCAATAACCTTTTCGTGTTTACTGCTGGAGGGAAGGAAGCAAATTCCCACCCTGGGCCTTGGCAAGCCAGGGAAAAACTTGTTATGACCTTACGGGAGCAACAGAAATAGGGTGAAGCTGAATCCCTCAAAGGGCAGGATCATGGGGAATGATGAAGACCTGGTGCAGCAGGGAGCCAGCTGCTAGCTGCAAGTCCCCGGCAGGACAGAGCTGTGAAACAGGCCAGCCCCATCACGGGGGCAGCAGGAGATGTATTGTATGGGAATCATTAAATACCCAGCCTGGCACGACCTCATCTGGACTGGCATGGCCACAGAGATGAACTCAAAGGAGAGATGGTGCCAAGGACGGCTGCTAGCAGAAGCGGGGGACAGCCCGTCCAGCAGAACAAAAGCAGAGCAGGGATATGAGCCCTGTCCGCACAGGGCTAGGAGAGGAGAGCGGTATTTAAACAACAGTGCTGGCAAAGAAACAAATAAGCACAAATTGGCCAGGAATAAATCTGGACGGCAATTATCAGACAGCTCCCAAGCCTCACGGCAGAAGACTGACGGACAGCTTTCTGCAGGGGTGCCGGAAACTGAGCTGGTTTGCGGGTGGTGGGAGCTGCAAGGACTGGTCAGTCTGTCCTTGTGCTATTTTTCTACCTGGTATTTTGACAAGGGGGTAGAGGAAGCCATAGGTCAGGTATCAAGAGACGTGGTTCTTTTGGCACAGGCTGTGCCATGCAGGGCCAGGGTACATGGCTCCGCAGCAGTGCTAAGCAGCTTGATTCTCTTGTGGAGATGAGTTTTGTGACAGCCACTAACACAGATTAACATGAGCAAGAGCTTTAGCAAGCAGGGACAGCCACCTGTGCTAAGGAGACTTGGGCCATCAAGAGAAAGATGCTCTGAACATGCTGCCTTTGCACAGGAGGAATCCTCGGGGAGAGGATGTATGAGCAGAGGAGTCAGCAGCTCCAGGCCACTCGGGTGCAGGAGAGCTGGAAGGTCTTGCTAAAATCTGCTCTCAGCTGGGGAGCCACAGGGATGCCGGCACAGAAGGCACGCTGTGAAGCCTGCAGAGATCAAAATGTCAGTCTGCTCTCAGAGTATGACTTCAGCCACGTCTTGTCACAGCAGCTGCATCGAGTCACATGCCAGGAGTTGCCAAGAGTGGCAGGAGCTGTTAACCGTCCCACTCCAGGGATGGATACAGCAAGGAACACTCCTCAAAATAAATGCTGGGCGCACAGTGCCCGTTCATGTCTCGGGTTAGCAGCACAGCCCCAGCCGCCCCAGCCAGGATACTACACATACTGTCCACAAAGCAGACACACAGACCTCTGCAGATGAGGGATAAATCCCCCTTCCTCCTGGAGGACTGCCAGGCCAGCCTGATGCTTGAGCAAATGGAGGCTGCTCATCAGGCAGCTCTTGCACTGCACCCCACAGAAGCTTGGTCAGCGGCCAAGCAATCCCGTCTGGGAAGACACAGTAGGTAGGAACAGGGGACCCCAGAGATACCTCTCATGACTTACCACGAATGCTCTGGCTTCAAGCTGGCACAGCGGAACCCAAGATGCCATCGTGAGGGCACTGCAGACCTCAACCAGCTGGTGGTGCGGAGGCAGGGGAGCGGGCACAGGGCTTTCAGGCGTGTGCCTGCAGCAGTCCCCGCGCACAGGGCTCCCCTTGCTGCGCCTGGGAACCCGGCCCAGCTGGCAGGCTACAAATGCAGACAAATTTGCACTTCTCCCTCCTACTACTCTAAACCAACTGAGAACTTGTACAGCATGCAGCTCTGGCCAGAAATTGCAAGAAATTGCAGCTCCTCAGGCTCAAGCTTTTGATTTTTTTTTGGATGACTGATAAACGTAAAAGCAAATACACTGGTACCTCTAGAGACACTCATGGGAACTATTTATATCGATGTGATCCTGCAGAAGCTTCCCCGTAATGACAGGCACGTACACATATTTTTTATATTTAGCTTATTCGAAAGACTGGGCACGGGAGAGCCAGCTCAGACAAGGTCTGTTTCTTTCTCCCCTCACTCACACTTGCTGGCACTGGATCACACCTCATACTGTAGCCCTAACCAGTTCAGCATTTCTTGAAAAAGGGAGAAGTCTAAGTCTAAAAAGCGCCTTTTTGCTGCTATTCCATTCCATGCTCCCGCTTCACCCACAGGGTGGGATTTCTCTGGCCTTGCTGCCAAAGCCAAAAGATGCCACACACCCTCCTGGGGCTCTAGTGTAAGTAAAGAGAGCTCCCGCATCTGCTTTTCTCTTTTAAAGGAGTATTTTGGAACACAATGACTCATCTTTGCTTGTTTTTGTCTCAGCTCCTTGTGCTGACAAGGAACACAAGCCGCAGGGAGTATAAAGGCTCCTACAGTGGTCAAATCTGGCCCAGGTGAAAGACAAACCAATGCCAACATCAATGTTTCCAGGGGACTCAGTGCCTGTACGGCCTTCTGCTAACGAAGAGCTGTGTTCGCAAGGAAGCTGAGCTGAAAAAACCTGCCATCTCCCTTACGCTGTGTTAAACAACAGCTCTCTCAGGACAGACTTCAGTTTTGGGGAAAGAACTCATGGTTTTTATGTTCATGGTTTTTTTTTTTTGAATGATTTTTAATGTAGCACCCTGTTCCATGAAGTGTAAGAATGCAACAGCATGAGGAAGGGGCAGTGGGATGCCCTTCTGTGAAAGTCCTGGAGAGACACGCAGCTCCCGAGCCCAGGCAGACATGCTTGTGGTGGAGAAGAAGATGTGCAGAGGCAGTTGTACAACAGAGCTTTATAGTCAGAATGGATTGTACCAGTTTTTTTCGATGCAAAATGGAACATGACCCAAAATTGTCACAGAACAGAAGCGCTTTCAGGAACGCAGCCAGCTGAAGCTCGAACGCCTGCCTGCCTTTTCACAAGAGAGGCCACAAACTGGTCACATCCCAATCCACTTTTTCCTCCCCAGATGTGCAAAGTTTGAACTGTCCCATGCAATTTCCCTACAGTGTCACGTGAAATGTAGTAATGCTCAGAGAAGTAGGCAAATGCTAATGGCAAACAGACCTGAACAATATACTGCTCATGCAGCAAAAAAACCAGTTTGTTTTATAGGGAAACATTCAGAAGTGCATTTTGGAGGCTGGGGGAAAGAAAAAGAAAAATGGAGCAGGTAACTGCCTGCTGGTCAAGACAACTCTGCAGTGGATAACGGATCAAAAGAACACCTTGCTTTATAGGGATGTAGAAGGAAACCCCAGTTTGCATTTCATCGTTGACATTTTACAACATAAAGGGGAGAGGAAAAACAAAACCAAACCTCAAATCAACCTGCAAGCAACAGGGTCATGTAATGCACAGAACCTGGAGGGAGCTTCATCGTCTGAGCTGTGAAAGGGACATGACAACCAAAACAGAAGGGGGTATGGAGAACTAACAAGCTCCATCAAACACAGGGGCTGCTCATTGAGACACAGGCAAGCGTGAAGGGCTGGCCCGTAGTGTCCATCCAATGGCAACCGATGCTGCTGAGCAGGTACCAATCCACGGGTTTAAGTTCAAAGCAAAAATTAAAAGTCCTCCCAAACTCATGGGATAGGAGGAGGCTCTCCACTTGGGGCAGGGAAAGGCAGCGCGCTGGCTGCCGGGAGGCTTGGCCCAGTAAACACGGCTGCAGTATCGACAGAAGCTGGACCAGGAAGGACGCTGTCTGAGCTACAGTGGTTGTCCCTCTCAGTGCAGAGAGGCAGACGGTCTTTTACAGCATGACTGTAAAATGCCTGAGAAGCAAATGCCTTGCCATGCTAACACTTCCCTGTGGACAGTTCTGAAGCTCTGGATATCTTCATTTCCACATGAGAGTCATGTCCCTGAGAGGTACCGAAGGGAGGGGATTCTAGTATATGCAAATTCAAGGGTGGGAAATGCAGAAAAGCACTGATTTTCCTCTCTCTTTTTCAGGTTAGCTTTGCACTTTGCATTGTTTTCCCAAACTGCATAGCAGCTTACGTGTAGTGTCTGAGACACTGGGGCCACGGAAATCAATGGGGCTTCATGAATTCCAACAGCAGCACCAGTGAGTGCTAATTAAGCTGCTGTGCAGAAAGGTCCTGTTCAAAGGACTCCAAAATCACAGGCACTCTCTCTCACTCTGGCCCTGCAGCTGCTGTTTTAGAGAGCTGTACCATAGCATGATCTGCTCGATTTAAAGCTCATCAACTGCTGGGTGGAGAAACGGCCAATACCACTTTTCTCATTAAAAAAATAGGAAGGATAAAAAGTTAAAGACTTGAGACAGGCGAGCACGATGCGTTCATGCGGCATGTTTTGTTGCACTCCTCTTAACAAGACAGGAATTTCAGGTGTGCAGGAGTGGAATATAGCAGGGGTGGAGCAGGAGGCAGGTCCCCTTCACCTCCCACACCCTACCAGCTACCCGACGGGGCATCTCTGGAAGGAGGAAAAACGACAGCCTGGAAGTGGGCCTGGGAACCTTACTCAAGTACATCTCAGCTGGATTTTCGTTGTGTAACGAATGCACCAAAACAGCACACACAGATGCAAAGCTTCTGTTTTGCCAGCTCTGTTTTGAGAGAATATATGGCAAACGGCTAAAGCTTTACACATCTGCACCTGTCCTGGTGTGACTCGTAAGAAAAGATGGAGACAGCCACGACAGAAGAGTCCATGGCGCATACATGTGGCCAGCCTACAGCTCCTCATAGTCCCCACCTCCTCGTGGCTTGCTCATGCTGGCTCCTCCTCCTCCAAGAAAAGCCTCAAGTTCATCTATTTCATTGTTTTTCTCCTTGCTCTTCTTCTTCTTTTTCTTTTTCTCCTCTTTGCTCTCCTCCTTCTCTTTGCTCTTCTTGTGCTTGCTCTTCTTTTTCACAGACTTCTCCTCTTCCTGCAAAATGAGAAAATTTTTATTAGTAAATCCTCTGAGCATGCCAGTAACCCAGCATATATCGCCCTGAAACTTGGCTCTGACGGGAACCTTACTTAGGGTGAAGCATCTCCTACCAAGGCTGGCTTGGAGTTAAGTCCAGAAGACCCTTCTGCGTGTTTGGACAGAAGAGAGGAAAGACCATCTGGTTTGTATGTAGCAGTGGTCTGTCAGGCAATTTGTGCCCGACAATACCACAGTATTGGACAGGCAGAAATGTCAAAGACAAAGCCTCCTGCAGACTTCCCTCGCTGCCTCTGAGATTGGGTCTGTGGGGGACACCTCTCTGCTTGGAAAAACTCATGGTGCTATCAACAGACTCAGCCCAGCAGAGACACACTGCTCTATTTAGTCCTGTATTTTACAAACTCACACACTGCCGTTTCAAAATTCAATTGTTCTAAAAGCTTGCTTTTAAGCTGCAAAGTGGTTAATGGTCTGCAGAGCCTGGGAGGCACAGATCCGTCTGTAGGATGGAGGATGGAAGGAAGTCCACCAGGTACACAGAGTACACTGTAGAAGGCCACCCCTCTCCTTGGCTGGTAGGTAACATTGCAGATCAGCTCTGAGGAATTAAATAGTACCTCTTTGCTTTTCTTTTTCTTCTTCTTTTTCTCCTTAGAAGGTTGTTTATCTGCTCAAACAAAAAAAACCAACATTGTTTTTAATCAATTTGAACCATAAGAGCTGCAATTCTGCCCTGCCCCGTTTCTGAGAACAAAATGCTCCATCCTGGAGCCACATGCAAAGGCAACCCCGACTCCTCAGGACAAACTGCGCCCCTTTAGAAACCAACACAGGCCCCAGCAGTCACACCCTAACTTAACCATATACATTTAGTTTAATTATGAACATTATATTATCTATATTATTCTGTGTTATGAACACTGACCTGGGCGTTCACTGTATCACAGCTACTAAGAAACAAATACAGAGACCAGCTCTACAAACTGGTCCAAAGGCCAAATTGGAGACCAGATTATTATTTCCAGAACTGAAGAAGAGCTCCTGGGAACAATTTCCCTCTGACCACTAAATATTCGACGGCAGACAGAAATCCCACCAGGCACAGTTTGTGCTTCTGTGAGTCGAGCTAGTAACGGCAGGACCATTCAGGACACAGTGTCAGCAGACGGGAGCACCCTAGCAGGCTCGCACTCACTGTTGTTCAAACTGTGCATGGAAATTGTTATCACCACGAGGCCAAAGCGTCAGTGCTGCAGCCCTGCTCTACAGGGGTGGCACTTTCACGGTATTGAATGCGTCCCAGAGTCCAGCACCGTCAAATCATTTGTCCCACGTTATTGCGGTTGATGACTTGGCTGCTGAACGTCCACTGCCTTTGCACAAAAACTCCTTGAACAGGAGAGTATCTACTTGGCTGTTTCACAGGAGGGTTTATAACTGCACCACGCTTCACATGTGGTATTTGATTGCCAATCTTACCTACACATTCTTTTCATTCGTTGATCTGTGAATATAAGTCAGCCATGGAGAAGTCTGGTCAAGCTCCAGCTGACTGACTATCAAGACATGTTTTTATATTTATCCCAGAAAGAGGAGACAGGAGGAACCCATGTTGAATTATTAAAGATGCTAAACTGAAGTTAAATCATTGACCTGGGCCTCTGCAGATGCACTTCTAGCTATTTCAAGCTGTACTGTTCAGCAATTCAAAGCGACAAGTCAATGAAGCCATCACAGCCTGTGACACCTTGCTTACATTTTTGGAATAGCTATTCAAAGAGATCTCTCTCTGGTGCTGCTTACAGCTTTTTCTCCCCTTAAGTCTTTAACTTCTAATTTTTTGTGGTGACATCAGGGGCAGATCTATAGGAAGTTGCTTTGCAGTAATGCCAAGACAGCAGAAATTATTTGTGCAGGTAAGATTTGTTCCCTCAGGAGACGGGGGGAGAAAAAAAAAGCTTGAGGAATGCTTCAGTTGTGATCAGAACCCCACCCCACCTTTCCCAAAAATAGAAGAGCAAATTGGCAGGATATGTCAGAGCGTTGTGTTCAAATTGATCCAAATTCTTGAGGGGGTGGACACTGCAATGCTGAGCACCACTTCCACTCCGCAAGGCTAAGCAGGAAGCCCTACACAGAAGCAGCTTGTGAAAGATGTGCCCCTGTTTCCAGCTGGGACAGAAATAATACATGGTTGATGCCATGATAAGCCCAGTTCCCCCCCTTCCCATGGGGAAAAACTTAAAGAAGGTTGTTTATGCTGTGTTAAACCACATTAAAGACTCATACAGGGCACTGCATGAAGTTACAGGGTATTTTATTTAGTGCAAATTGGTTTGCTTACACCCTGGAACCATTTCTGAAAAAACAGATGCCTGACAAACTAAATCATCAAGAGTGGAAATAAGGTGTAACCTTTACCTTCCTCACTGCTCTCCTTGGGACCAGTTTCTTCCAAACCCAAACCGAAGAGATCTGAATCATTTTTTAGTTTAAAGGAGTGGACCGTTGATTTTACAGGCTGGGGTGGCTTTGCCAACGAGGTATCGTCATCAGATATTTCAGAGAAATCTTCCCGGACCGGGAATTCATCCTAGAGACAAGAAAAGGCAGACAACACAGACAAATCTTTCAACCAAAATCTCTAAGCATTTTGCATACAAAGACGTCAGACGTCAGCAGGAGGAGGGAAGGCAATGATAGCTGTTATTGCTTGGAAATCAAAGCACTTGATCTTATAAGCTCTATTTCTTGCCACAGTAAAATGTCTCAGTAGCATTGGTACTGGAAAGTGTGCTCTTTAATAACGCAACATTCGTGCTACCAAAATCAAATTTCTGATGTAAAGGGATTAAACAAGACCTTAACTATGTTAGTTCAACAGCCATCAGCCTCTAACTGCCCTGAAAGGCACCTCTGTTTTGGGGAAAATAAAATTTAATAGGCTGAAAACTCACCTCCAGACCTGACAGACAACACCTTTTTCCTGTGTAGCCCTGTGGGGTCTCGTGTACCAGAGGCAACATGCAGCAGGGCCAAGGAAGCGCTCTGTGTTTGCAGAATAACTCCCTTCATTGATTCAAAAGGGAATGTGCTACCAGGGCAAATTTGCCCCTTCAGTGTGGGCTAAAAAACAGGATGCTGCAGAGACTGGATATCACCCAAAAATCCTCTGTCTCTGCATGACGGGAATGGAAATGAAATTTAATGATCTTCTGATACCTGCCAACTGATCCTCTTCAGAATTCGTTAACCGCCCTTTATTTATATCCTCCATACTGACCAAACATGGCCTCGCTCTGCTGCTGACCTAGGCAATGTCCTCCTCCTCCTTGCTAATAGTTGTGTTTTTACTGCTTTGCCTGACTGGTAAACCTTGAACTTAAAAAGCATTCACAAGTTGCGGGGCATCTCTCTGACCCTGTTGCAATGGCAAGCTCCCTCACAAATTCCGTTTCTCATCATCGCATGCTAAGAGAAGTAAACTTGCTGCAAATACTTTTGCTTTCATATTAAAGTGCCAGGAAAAGCAGGTACTGAAGCAGCTAAATGAATGGAAAATTCCTTAATAAACAGCATGACACATAGGCAAGGTCAAAAAAACTGGGACAACTGTTCTTTCTGCAGGATTCTGGAATGCTGCAAACACATAAAACACTCCTGAACACCAGCTAACCCAGACACCAGGACTACTCCTGAAAAGCAATTGCCCATCCCAAGTCATGGTTAGCAGTTTCTAGAGATTGTTCTGCTGGCTGCGAGTGCAGATCACTGAAATCAGGGATATCTAGAGCCACAGCAGCAAGCTCCTACCAGCCCAGAGAAGACGCCTGTGTTTTGTCCATCTTTAACACATGGCAGGTGCAGAGGGGACTCCTGCTGCACGGTGTCTGAGCAGACACCTGCAGGCAGCACCGAGCAGCTGCCTGCGTGTTCAGCACCACAGAGACACTACAGCTAACCTGGCTATACTGGAAAGTCCTTCTCAGGCAGATTTCCCTACTTCAGTAAGGAGCTTTGCCAAGTAGATTTTGTTACGGCCTTTTGATTGCCGAATTGACTGTAGGGAGCTCACTTGTTCTCTCTCTCTGACATGCACACAATTCTATGTATTAAACTTTGGGTGAAAACCCATTAGATTTTATATCATACCTTGCCCACTGCTGGACTGACAGTGCTCTGGACTTACTGAGAATAAACAGCACATTAAAAGCCATAAGCACAAACCTTGTTGCCGTGTGGCTTCAACAATCAGAGCATTAGTGGGTTTGTGCTTCTATCAATCTCTTCAGGTAGCTTAGCACCTGATTTGCTGTAACTGGCATTGAGAGATGGGAGAGCAGACGAAAGCTCTGCTCAGTGAGATGCCTCAACACTTCAAGCTCAGCTTTGCAGCAGCGCACATCAATTCATGCATGTTATTTACCATTTTCTTCTTCTGGCTGTCAGAATCCTCACTTTCGAAGTCTGGGTCATCCATAACAAATGAGAGCATCTGAGTAGCTATTGGTCCCTCTTGATCACTGTCAGACTCCTCAGGCTTTTCCTCTTTGACCACTTTCTGCTTGAGAGCATGTCCTTTGCTTTGGGGAGCGGTCTTTGGGGCCTGGACTGCTGCTGGGGTGGCGGCAGCAGCAGCAGCTGGCAGGCTAGCATTGAGCTTACTGCTGCTGGTTTTTTCGGACCCAGAACGTGGAGGTAAACTGTCAGGAGGCTTCGGGTCAGTTGCTTTGGTCAAAATTGCTTCACTCTGTGGTTTCAGAGAATTTCTGGAAGACCTGAGAAGAAAGAAACACTGTCAGAGCCTGTCTACACTCCCACTTTGTGAAGCAAAACATAAACACCAATTAATAGCTAAGCCTGCCTCAAGGGCTGCAATGTGCATCTCAACAGGAGAGGCAGCTCATCTAGGGGTGGGTGTGTGTTCAGACACATACCACTCAGAGGCTGAAGATGGTCCTCTTCCCTGAGGATGCCCATGCACAGGTGCCTGCGCCAGCGGGCCACGCCTGACAATCACCCACAAGATGTGGCATGTGGAGAACATGATCCAGCTCATTGTTCTCCAGCACAGGGTGTGGTGAATGACTTCCACTCCCCTCAGCGCAAGACTCGACTCCTCTGTCCTCCTCACACCGCTACGAACAGATGTTCGGGCGCTCGGTTACAGTCTCTTGTTCAAACTTGAGAAAAAGGCTGTGCCATTCCCAAGCAGAAATGTATCCGTGACCACAGCAGCACAGTGCTCAAAGGCACGCAGTGCAGAAAACACTGTATAAAGCAGTCACACCTGAAGTAAATACAGCCCCAGCTTACAGCTGATGGAACAGGCTGATAGAGACACCAAGATCTCCCAGAGGCCGCAGAGAAGTCAGTGGCAGGACCAAGTTTGCCAGCACAACCCCACACTTCAGGATGTGCTTCGTACCTTTTTTTTTCCTGCTCCGTGTCGATGTCTTCATCAGGTATGAGTATGACCTTAGAGTCCTTCACCTCTTCCTCCTCCTCCTCACTGGAGAGGGTGACGTTCTTGCTAGGCACCCGTTCTACTGCCAGCACGGGTCTGCTGGGGATTTTGTCATCCAGATCCAGGTCATCTTGGAAACCTGCCACCATGGGGTTCCCCCCAGGCACCTCTCCATCGCTGCAAAATAGACAATGATCAGACACAGCACCCCCGGGACGTGCTAGGACAGACATGCCTCCCCTTGAAAGCAGACTGCCGCTTGCCTGGCTCGTCCGGCCAACTTCAGGGTCAACGTCCTTCAGCCCGGGGCAGGCCAGCGTCCCCCCTGCACACTGCCCAGCTGCTGCCCCGTTCAGGCTGGACCTGCACCCTGCGGGCTGCAGGGGTGGCACATGCCCTACACAAAACGGGCCACAGTAGGATGTGCAGCTGCTACTGCTCAAGCCAAAAATAAATGGCTGGAAAAGGTGAGCCTCAGTGCTACAGAGCAGCCTGCTGCTTCAGGTCTATCAGAATATCTCTGGTCCAACATGCAAGGATCAGCCAATTAAACCGTGGGAACTGCCTGCCTTAATCCCCACATCCTGTAATTAAACCTGGTCATAGACTGCCACTACTATGGGAATTCACTTGCAGCTATTAGCTTCCTGGAATTATTTCTATTTCTCTGGTGCTCCCTGAAGCAGGCAGCTACCCAGACACCATAACCATGCTTTAACATTCCCCAAATTAAATTAACCTAAGGACACACTTTTAGAGCTAGGATTCTGTCAGACTCCCTGGATGTAAGACCGTTATGTGTTCAGAGGCATCTTGATAGAGAGCTTCACAACCAAAATTACCAGCTGAGGATTCTTGTCCAAATGTCCCCAGGACTCAACAATTTTAATACTTTCTGAAGGATCTGCTCATGTCAGGAATATAGCTATTTTCCCCGGCCTCAGCTGATGAGCCTCCGCATCACCTTTCCTCATTCTATTTGCTTTATCCGCAAGATACCCAGCTCCTTCCTGATAACCTACCATACATAATAGTCACTGTCCTTTTAATGACTCAATATGGATTGTACAAACACTGCCTTCATTTTCACACAGAGACAAAAAAATCGATTATAACTTGGAACAGATTAGATTTTAGAGGCACAAAAGAAATCACAAAAACCTAAAATCCTTAATCTGGAAGAAGGTGGTGTTCCCAGTCACTAGCACTCGGCGAGCACTGGAAGTCTCTTCCAGTGGAGGATGGTGTGCTGATGTGATGGGAAATGCCGAGGCCCTAACACAGTCCACCTGATTGTACTATTCATCCTGGCTCTCCTTACGGCTAGTTACTGGTTTACAAGTTAGTTTTAAAGAATTAATACATCTGCCAACATATAATGGAGTTATTTGTGACATAAGGGACACCACACTTACGATAACTGGTGCAGCACATTGAGAGTGATTACAATCAATGCTTGTCTGGGTTAGAGTGCCAAGATCAGGGCTAACATCCACTCCGCATCCCTCCTTCTGCTTTTGGTGTGGATCTCTGCTTTCAGGACTCACAGCGCAGCTCTCAGCTAAGAGTCCCTTCATCATTAACACTGCTGCTCTCATACCGAGCCAGAAAGGAGGCATACAGCATACAGAACCAAACAGGGTCTTCAGCCTTTGTCCCACACAAAGGAGAAGAAAATTGGTGCCCAAAACAGCCTCCAAAGCTGGAGGAATTACAAGTGAGTGATTTCTGAGGTCTGCAAAGCAGGGTTTCCTCTGAAATGCGCTGAAAAGTAAATGGAGTTGCATGCTAAAAATGGCAGGATTATTATTCTGAATTAGTGACACTGTATTTCTTTAACACATCACTGCTCTATTAAGCACAGGCCCTCTTCAGATTGCTGCCACTGCCACTGTCCTTCTACTGCACACTATATGAGACTTGCAGCCTTTAAAGCATTCCCAGTCCGAACAGAACATCCACGTGTGTGCACACACCCACACAAAGTGGGTCATCTCCCTTTGCAGTGAATACACTGCCTCCATCTATAACTTCCACACAAATCGTTGAGCGACAGCTTAAGAGCAAAGCAATGAAGTGAATATATGTCAGGAAAATCACTGCTGCAGTATAAACAAGGTCTGACAATGCAAAATTAGTATCAGCTTGTGGTCCTGAGGTTCCAGCTGTGAAGGAATTCAGAGCATGCAAAAACAAGCACATTGCACCACTCTCTCCAGCACTTGGCGTGCTGCCAAGCCTGCGTTAGTGCTGAGCCAACGCATTCGCAGGTGCAGGTACCCACCAAAAATTACGATGCTTGCCGAAGTCTGCATCTGAGCTACTGATCAAAGAGCACATCGGGGTTTCCTCAGTGAGCCCTCTGTCGCATACACAGAACGGCTGCTGGTGATGAGACAAATCCTGCTGCAACCTGAGCACACGGTCTCAAACCCGGATCAACTGTGTCCTACCAGCCCTGCCGGGTGGCCAGCAGAGCCAGCCCTGCGGGCAGCCAGCAGAATCCTCTTGCCACACCAGTTTTTGGGGCTAGAGAAAGAGGAAAAACCCAAACTCTAATAAAGCAGATAAGTTGAGGGAATCACATGCCCCAGGATGAGCCTGCATGACCACATTCTAGGAGATGGGGGTCTTCTAGTGTGAACCGAACAGGGTCCTCAGCTTCTCTCACTTGGTCTAGCACAGCTGGGTACTACTATGTAAATAACAGATACCATAAAAGCAAAGAACCAGTTCAAAGCCCTTCAGATGTAAGGACAAGGAAATCTAATCAATGTTTAAGATAAATGTCTAGTGATGCTGAGAAGACAGAACAGGAATACTGTTAGGTACAGCATAAACTTGCTTTCAGACACCTACGGCCCACCCATGGACCTAGGCCAGCCTGACCCAGCAGGAGGGAAGAGGGGAGCCTATCTGGAGCCAGATTAGCTCCTCCAGTACAGCTGCATACACACTAGCTCAGGGCATCAGGCTAAAGAGCAGCAAATTAAGTTCTGAAACAGCAAATTGGGAGATTGAACTGCCTTCCTAATTAACTGGTAAAGAAACTGATTTTGGGAGTTCTCTTTATTGCAAGCTAGAGAACCATAACACGCCATTAAACAAAACCCAGGACTCCATTAATCTCCAAAGATCTGTGCTAGGATTTAGCTATAGCAACGCCAAGAGACATCAGTAAGTGCTGAAAATCTCAGCAGCTGTCTGATCTTTGGGCAAGAGCAGCCCTGTTCCACAGGCATGAACTCATTCCTCACTGCTAGCACACTTCAGAAAAAAAAAAACAACAGTGTTTTTTTCTGACATTATTGCTCCATGTCAACTCTTGCTCCACTGTTTAGAGACATTACGGAGTAGGCAATGGGAGAAGTTCACATGATATCATTGCAAAAAAACCAAGAATTCCCTACACCACCAAAATGGATGAGAAATACCAGACTTTACAGCCTCTTTCTGAAGCTCAGAAAGGAAAAGCAAACAAGTTCTTACAAATGGAAGCAAACACACCCCTGTGTGCAGGCAGCAGTTCATCATAACATACATCATAACATAGCATAACATCCTGCTTCCAACAACAAGCACAAGACCTTCCCCTCTTCCCAAGGACTGGCCCTCTACGCGAGAGTGCATGCAGCTCTGCCTGGGGATGGACGAGGAGCCAGCTGAGAGCTTATGGGTGCGGATTCAAGAGAGGACAGGTAAAGGTGACACTATAGTGGGTGCCTGCAACAAGCTGCCTGACTAGGAAGGACAAGCGGATCAGGCCCTCTACAAAAAGATAGGCGCAGCCTCATGTTCGCAGGCCCTGGTCCTCATAGACTTCAACCACCCCCATATCTGCTGGAGGGACAAGACAGCGGGACGTAAGCAATCCAGGAGGTTCCTGGAGTGCACTGGTGATAAATTCCTCCTCCGGGTGACAGAGGAGCCAATGAGGAGAGGTGCTCTGCTGGATCTCATACCCACAAAGAATGAGGGGCTTGTTGGGAAGGTGATGGTCAAAGGCAGCCTTGGTGGAGTTCAGGATCCTGAGGGCAGGGAGAAGGGTAAAAAGCAAGCTGGACTTCAGGAGAGTAGACTTTGGCCTCTTCAAAGATATGCCTGGAAGAGTCCCATGAGATAAGGCCCTGAAGGGAAGAAGGGCCCAAGAAAGTGGTTAATATTCAAGAATCACATCCTCCAAGCTTCAGCGGTCCATCCCAACGTACAAGGAGTCAGGCAAAAATGCTATGAGGCCTGCGCACATGAACAAGGAGCTCCTGGACAAACTCAAACACAAAAAGGAAGCATACAGAGGGTGGAAGGAAGGATAGGCAGCCTGGAAGGAATACAGAGACATCGTCTGAGCATCCAGGGATGAAATCAGGAAAGCTAAAGCCCCAGAGGAATTGAATCTGGCCAGGGATTTCAAAGACAGCAAGAAGGGCTTCTATAAGTACATAGGTGACAAAAGGAAGACTATGGAAAATGTGGGCACATTCCTCAATGAGGCAGGAGACCTGGTTACACAGGACATGGAAAAAGCTGAAGTACTGAATGCCTTCTTTGCCTCGGTCTTTGCTAGCCTTCAGGAATCCCAGGTTCCACAGATCAGGAGAATAATGTGGAGCAAGGAAGATGTACCCTCAGTGGAAGAGGATCAGGTCAGAGACCCTGGACAAAGCAAAACTGGACATACATAAGTCCATGGGCCCTGATGGGATGTAGCCACGAGTGCTGAGGGAGCTGGCAGATGTCATTGCGAGGCCACTCTTGATAATCTTTGATCAATCATGGCAATTGGGAGAAGTGCTTGAAGACTTTCCTGAAGAGGAAAGCAAACGTCACTCCAATCTTCAAGAAGGGCAAGAAGAACCCAGAGAACTACAGCCCAGTCAGCCTCACCTTGATCCCTGGGAAGGTGATAGAGCAGCTAATCCCGCAAACTATTTCCAGGCACATGAATGACAAGAAAATCATCAGGAGTAGTCTGCATGGATTTACC
The DNA here is from genome assembly GCA_013400755.1 of Pelecanoides urinatrix. Classification (NCBI taxonomy): domain Eukaryota; kingdom Metazoa; phylum Chordata; class Aves; order Procellariiformes; family Procellariidae; genus Pelecanoides; species Pelecanoides urinatrix. The sequence goes on along the minus strand of VZTQ01002501.1, from coordinate 781,901 downwards.
AAGGGTAAGTCATGTTCAACCAACTTGATACAAGTCTATGATGCAATAACTGGCCTGGTAGACGAAGGGAGAGCAGTGGATACCTGGACTTCAGTAAGGCCTTCGACACTGTCTCCCATAAGCTCCTCGTAGGGAAGCTGTTGACGTACGGGCTGGATGAGCAGACAGTGAGGTGAACTGAAAACTGGCTGAATGGCTGGGCCCAAAGGGTGGTGATCAGTGGCATGAAGTCTAGTTGGAGGCCAGTAACTAGCAGTGTGCCCCAGGGATAAATACAGAAATGCTGGCAAGCTGCATAAGCTTAAAATTCAGATACCTGCTTAAAAATGTTCAGGAGACCTGAATGCATCTCTCAGGCTTTGTTCCTCACTCAGATGCAAGGGGAAAGCAGCTTCCAGTATTTAGTTTTTTAAAACCAATAAAATCTCTATTAGGTTTGAGTGGTTTCAGAAAAGAACTTTTATGTTCTTTAAGTCAGAGATAAATTTCTGCAGCAGTAGATTTTGTTGCAACTACAATAGCCTACCCACTAGCTGATTGTTAGGGTTGACGCTTACAGAACTCCTCTGTTGCTCCTGGGCATCATGGGGTTGTAACTGGCATCCTGAAGGAAATTAATTATTGCAGGTGATGGTCAGAACCACATCTACCTCTCTGAATTTCGGCACATCTGGCTTATTGTGGTAGGCCCTTTTAGGCAAGAAACAGAAAGTAAAACTGCCAGACCACTGAGAAAACTGTGTGAACTACGGAAGAAACCAGAGCAAGACATGGAAGCCAAGCTGCAGAGAAATAATGAGCATTTGAATTTGCAGGGATGCACTGCAAGGTCTTCTCCTAGGGAACCAGAGCTGTTATAACTGCAGATGGTTACCACTGTCATCAAAGGATGAAGCTGTGAACAAGTGCCCTCTCTGTGCTCCGTGAAAGCCCAACGGTGTCTCTCTTTCTGTCCCCACCAGCTCATATGCACTGGAAGGCTACCAAGACTGGGGACACAGTACAGACGGGCATTATAGCAGCCAAGAACATGACAACTCTACAACCACAGAGCAGGGCTCTTGCACCACTGTTTGAGATGTTTGGCTTTTTGTATAGTTTAACACCTATTTGCTTCCAACAACTGATGTTCTGGAGAACAGAAGATTTTGTTAAAGATCCAGCCTCCTACCCACAGCAAGAACTGCAGCTACAGAGCTTCTAAGGGCACTCCAGGATCCAGTCCTTCAGCAAACCCCAGGAAGGTCAGGCTTGGCTCTCCTGACATCTCCCTGTTAAATGCAGAAAAATATCCCAGCTCAGCCACAGCCGCAGGCAAGATGCTTTGTAGGCCAGCATGCTTCTAGCAGCCACCACTTTTTTTTTCTTCTTTCCTTCTTTTTTTCTTTTTTAATAAAACATTCACGTGTTTTACCATCACAAGGGATGATGATTCAGGCTGACCTGCATTAGACAAGCATCGAGCCTCACACACAGCATTGATTTCAAGTTGTTGTGGTTGAACAGGAGAACACTGAATCACCACAAAGATATCAAAAGATGCAGAATCCACCACATTCACAGATGAGCTGTATCAGCATTTAATTACTCTCCTGGTTAACCCAGTTGATGATAAGAAGGATGCGGAGCCTGTGAGTATGCTTAGTGACAGTCTGCTTTCAGACACCTTGCTGCATATCCTCTTGTCTGAGCAGCTCAGTATACACAATCTCTTTCCCCTTTTTTTTGGTTAAAAAGCATCAAAGCCAGGAAAAGAAAAAAACAGAAAAGGAAAAAAAAAGAAAATCCAGCCTACAGCATAAGCACAGCTCTCTGCCATTTGGACAACAGAATTATAGAATCATAGAATAGTTTGGGTTGGAAGGGACCTTTAAAGGTCATCTAGTCCAATGCCCCTGCAATGAGCAGGGACATCTTCAGTTAGACCAGGTTGCTCAGCACCCTGTCCAACCTGACCTTGAATGTTTCCAGGAATGGGAGATCTACCACCTCTCTGGGCAACCTGTTCCAGTGTTTCACCACCCTCGTCGTAAAAAATTTCTTCCGTCTAGTCTAAATCTACCCTCTTTTAGTTTAAAACCATTACCCCTTGTCCTATCACTACATGCCCTTGTAAAAAGTCCCTCTCCAGTTTCTTATAAGCCCCCTTTAAGTACTGAAAGGCTGCAATAAGGTCTCCCCGAACCCTTCTCTTCTCCAGGCTGAACAACCCCAACTCTCTCAGCCTTTCTTCATAGGAGAGGTGTTCCAGCTCTCTGATCATTTTTGTGGCCTCCTCTGGACCTGCTCCAATGGGTCCATGTCTTTCCTGTGCTGAGGGCTCCAGAGCTGGACGCAGTATCCAGGTGGGGTCTCACCAGAGCAGAGCAGATCTCCCTCGATCTGCTGGCCACGCTTCTTTTGATGCAGCCCAGGGTGCAGTTGGCCTTCTGGGCTGCGCACACAGCTCATGTCCAGCTTTTCATCCACCAGTACCCCCAAGTCCTTCTTGGCAGGGCTGCTCTCAATCCCTTCATCCCCCCACCTGTATTGATACCAGGGGTTGCCCCGACCCAGGTGCAGGACCTTACACTTGGCCTTGTTGAACCTCATGAGGTTCACAGGGGTCCCCTTCTTGAGCTTTTCTAGGTCCCTCTGGATGGCATCCCATCCCTCAGGGGTGTCAACTGCACCGCTCAGCTTGGTGTCCTCTGCACAGTGGCTGAGGGTGCACTCGATCCCACCGTCTAGGTCATTGATGAAGATATTAAACACTACCGGTCCCAATACGGACTCCCGTGGGACACCCCTCGCCACTGATCTCCATCCGGACATTGAGCTGTTGACTACTACCCTCTGGATGTGACTATCCAGCCACGTCCACATCCACCGAACAGTCTGTCCATCAAATCCATCTCTCTCCAATTTAGAGAGAAAATGCTGGGAAGGAATATTAGAAATGGACACAGAATAAGAAAGGCACCCCCTAAGACTTTTCTGGAATCTGCAGGCAAGCATGCAGTGACACTCCCAAGGGAGCACAACCCTCTCCATCCTTCCTTCCAAAATCCCATCGAGCCATGGAGTGCCCCCAAGTGTGCTCCAACAAACACAAACCCCTTTATAATGCCTCAGGAATGTCAGTACCAGGCATGAAGGAGTCTGGCCGTGCTTTGGGCCTCTGCAGCGGGAAAGTATTCATCAGGCAAAACATAATATCCCTGCAAAGTGCACTGTGTTCCAGAAGGAAAATATCTCAAATGTTTCAGCACATTTGGCCAGAAGAGAAATCCCTTCCTGACCCAAAGCAACCCAGTGGTTTAACACTAAGCATGAAAGCAAGACAGCAAAACCAGAAGGTGATAACTAGCTTTTACTGCTGTTCCTCATTCCCAGGGAGTGGTATGTATCATTAAATGGGAGACAATGAATGCTACGACTGACTATACCACAGCCAGAAAGGCTTAGGGGCAGCTAATTGCTCTGCAATCACTCTCTGAAGAGTTGCAACAGGTTAGCCAGGCCTGAGCCATCATTCAGACTGCACATCCAGATATATTCCTGTCTCACCCTCCCTCCATCCTCCTTTCCTTACCTTTCACTATCGACACGGTGTTTAGTCTGCAGTTTCCCTTTGTCCTTCTGTGGGGCTGGGTCTTCTAGAAAGCTGTGGTCCAGGCTGTCATCGGGAACAAAGTCCTCTACACTCTGTACTTTTGCAGGGGCTTCAGGGTGGGAAGGAGGAGTGGCAGCAGCAGGATCTGCATTAGCAACAGTAGTTGTAAAGCACAGGGTTCACCACAAGCAAGACAGAAATTTGTTTTTTACAGATCTATCCTGCTCAGCACAAAGGCAGCAGCCACGAAGTGGGACCACAGCTACACAGCAAGGGAGGGGGAAGGTTATGAAGAGGATACTTAAACCAGTTCAGAATCTTGCATGAAGGCACTCACAGACCACACATGGCTGCCGCGGTTTAAGACGCACCAGGCTGACCCAGGCTCTTAAATAGTCTGAAAACTCTCTAGCATGGTAGCTGACTCTGCTCTACAGTGAACGCTATGACTGACTATACCACAGCCAGATTTCATACCTATGCTGTGTGCACTGCCTCTGCGTGATGCCCCTTCTTTATTCTCTTACCTTTTCCAGGCTGTTCAGTTCACCCACTCACCTCCTCGTTTTTTCAACTGTAACTGTCAAAGGCAGGATTTTTCTCACGGTGCTTTTAGATGCCCTGTGTAACCAAAAGCTCAAGAGCTATTGCAAATAGACACTTGCTTATTTGTAGAGACACCATTACCATCTTCAAGATATCAGGATGAAATCTCATGAAATTAGCACAATCAAGCAGCCTAAAGTGATTAACCTTTTCAGAATTTGCAATATTCAACCTTTTTCTTCTGCCCGAACTGCACTTCATATCTAGGCTCTTTTCTTTTGGGTGAACAAGATTTATGTATTTTTTTTCTAGATTTTTCTCTACTAGTATAGCTTTCAGATCACTTTTGCATACAAATAACACTATTACTAATGCCATAGAGTAGCGTTGGTGTAAGAAAAAACACAGCCAAAAGAATCACTATTGCAAGACTTCAAGGGAAAGTTTAAATAGCAGCTCCCATAAAAAACAAGTATTACTTTGTGACAGTGATTTTTCAACTGCTTTCCAATTAGCTAGTCCCTAGGTATGTTCCAGTAGAGGTGCAGGCCCTTGGCATGCTACATAAACCTAATAACACTGACAGATCAGCTTTTTCTAGCTGCCTTTTGCAACCCTCCTAAAAAGCACCCTTGAGATACCAGGACTGCAGGCTACAAGCCTAAAACAGTTCTCAAGCTAAGTAATAGATTTAAAAAAAAAAAGAAGAAAAAATCCCAAAGATTGTAACACTGGTAGCAGACCACTTGCCTTTTTTCTACATATCAATATGACAAAGGCTTTTTTATTGACAAGGGATTTCTAACATTTGCTCCTCCTTGTTTGGTTTTTTTCTGGGTAGGAAGAGTCATAAACAAACTGAAATGGGTGTACTGTGTCATACCTGGTAAGAGATTCAGGATGCAGAACATTGTGTGCAGATCTAAAATTGAAAGATTTCAACGCCTGAAACTGCAAACCGTGTTCCCAGCACCTCCCCCTTTCTGTGGGTGTCTCAAGAGTACTGTGAGCTCTAGGGATTGACAGTTTGAGAGGGAAGGTATTTCCAAAGGGTGATTCAAACCATGTCATGCTAATGATTTTTAGGCAGTGCCAGCTCTGCAGCTCCAGTTAGCTTTGCAAACAAAGTGAATGTGACAGGCAAATTAAGGTCCAGATCAGTAGAAGTACATGCAACAAAACCCTCGATGCTTCTGCCCTGCAACTTCGTCCGGCAGGGGTTTGGACTGAACGCTGTGCTACTCTGCTCCATTGTGTACTAGCGCTACAGAAGAAGTCAAGGCAGGCTGCCCTGCTCCTCAGACCATCTCTGAAGGAGTATATTTCCCTGGAGGGGAATCTGCTGCAGAGCCTGAACTTACGTGATCATTTCTGGCTGACTAACCTTTAAAACCAGCACTCCGCTGTTCTCCGTTAACACACAGGAGCCCCTTTGAGCTGCCAGAGTTTTGTGAAGACAGAGTTTCAAATAGCTTCTTTAATAATTTTTCTTGCTATTCAAGAGGCATATGTGCTCTTGGTAAGAAGACGACAGTTATTTTATTAGTGTCCCCTGCGTGTTCAGTACCTTCCTCCTGAAGCACGCTACAGCCACCACCCAGGTGGCTGGACACAGTCCCCATCCAAGCTCAGCACAGAGAAAAACCAAAATGCCAATCAGGAGAAAAACACAGTGTGACAGCGCAGCTCTCCCTGGACACAGGCTGCACACACGTGGGGGGCCTGTGGTCTTCAGATACCTGTCTGCTCAGCCTCTCGCAGGGAGAAAATGAAAGGAAAACTGAGAAACGCCCACAGGTGACACCCTGCCTAGACACTGCACTCCAGCACCTACCTGGCTGGGGAGGAGACGAGTCAGACACAGGAGACGTCCCAAAGAGACGTGCAATAATGCTGCGTTTCAGTGGCGGGGCTGCAGCTGGAGGTGCTGGGGAGGCTGTAGCTGGCGGAGGCGCTTGCGGTTGCTGGGCCTCCGGTGCAGGCACTGGTGAAAAAGATGGAGGGGGGTCAGGAGAGATGGTGGAGCTTGTGGAAAGCGGCTGTGGCGGCTGCGGGGTGCCAGGGCTGGAGCTGCCTGTTGATGTGGAGCTCGGAGGTACTATGGGTGACTGGGAGCCGGAGGAAGGGCTTTGTCCATTAGTTGTTAGTGGCGATGTGTGTCCTCGACTTCGGGCTTCCATCATTTCAAGGAAGCTGCAGGGAAGATAAATTGCAAATATAAGGAATGGAGAAAACATGCTCAACAGAGCACCGAGCACGATGCTGGGCTGCTTTGGCTATGTGCTGAGCTGGGAGGGTACAGGTCTGCTTTTGGTGATGCTGCGACTCCCTGGGCCACAATAAATCTGGTTCACCCATGGGAGCTAAACTGACCCGATCTGCATCAAGGTGTGGAGAATCCCAACCTGCTTTGCACTGCAGGATGAAACCTACATTTGCAATGCTGCTGGGAACTCCCTGGATAGACAGCCTGTAACAGCATGCCAGGGCTTGAAACACAACCTTAAGTTAGTTCTTGGACATATGTCTCTAAGGGAGTAAGCATTACAGGAATGGTTACATTTTTAGATTCAGCAGAAGAGATCAGAGCGTTCAAGAAAACTCACATGCTATAAAAACCTCTTCTTTCAGCCAAGAATGGAGAGGAGAATCCTTGAACATCAGAAGAAAAGAGCTATCCAGAGGGGTCACAGAGGACTGATTGCAATTATCCTTCTCACAATGTGCAGATATACAGGCAGTCTCTCCCCCTGTACACACTCCCCCTCTGTGTGGGAGGCAGGGAAGCCAAGCAGCAGAAGCTCTGAAGCAAGTTGTGGTCCTGGCTGGATTCCCGACTAGAAGAGCAACAAAGCCTGTACTGCTAGAGAGGGTGAAATGCTCCATCCTTTTCAAAAAGAAAACCAAGCCTGATCCTGCTGCAGCCTCCTTCAGCAGCCCGTTTGGTTAGCAGTCTTTTCACAAGCTCTATACAAAGAAACACTAACAGAAAACCAGGCTTTTACTATGAAATGGTCTCAAAATAAGATCTGCTACATGCTGTACATCTGAGAGATATAAAGAGGACACCCAAAGTGAAGTATCATGTATAAAATCTAGCACATGTCACGGTCTCGCCTCTTATTTCGTTAAGCTAATGAACTCGTCCACAGGGGCTCTGGGTTCAACGGCTTCCACAAGACAGACATAGTTGTGCTCCAAGCAATGAGTATGTCAAAACAGAGACTCCTCTCCCATACAGAGCATGACCTCGTCCTTCAGGGACTTGAGCCAGACAGACACCTTCACTGGAACGACTGCTAAGCAGAAAGCAAACACCAGGGGCTAAAAGACTCTAAACCCTCTTGAGTTATCATTTCCTATTTTAAGAAGCAACCTGATATACTTTTAAGGAATAAACTAATATACCTTGTGACCAGCAGTGTCTGGAGCCCTAGAGAACAACATCTCCAGGAAGCTGTAACTTGAATTGGAAAACCAGCATCCTTCCTAACTTACGAACTGGCTGAAGGGGAGATGAAGGGTAGCACTAAAAAGCAGTATTAGTTAGGAGAGAAATCCTTGGTAGAGTTCCTCAGGGATTATCCTTGAGATATATTTCAGCATTTCAGTGAAGCGGCACAGAGACCAGGGAAATGCTCATGAGGTTGCAAGTTGGGAGGCAGCACCAACAGAGGAGAACAGGGACAAGATACAGAAAGAACCAGATGACCCTGAAAAACAGAAATGGGAAGAAATACAACAGTACAAAGGAAATAGTAATCTGCTTAAGGGCTAGGAAACAAGTGTTCTTGCTCCAAGTTCACCAAACGGCTAGGAAAGACTCGCCTCAGTCATTCCAGAAGACCAGACTAAAGGCTGCAAACGCAATGCTGCCTGGGAGGAGCAGAGGAGCCTGGCTGTCACACGGCTGTCTACTGCCTGTCCCCTGAGACCACTGTCAAGGCACCTAAATTAGTGCTATACTGTGGTAGCCTCACTGATGCTTCCACCAGGATGAGGGGCAAGGCTTATGTCCTTATTCCACCCAGCTCCCAGCAGATCTGAGATCAGAGCATGAGACAAAGCATCCATTCCAGCATCCTCCCTCCCAGGGGACTAGTAGCTGGGGTGAGCTGTGCGACAACACATTCTGCTGACAACGATGCATGGATTTGTCATGCATGAAAGAGAAAACATAAAGGGGTTCAACTCTTGCACTGAGCTCTGTGGAGACTGCGTCAGGTTTGTTTGGAAGGTGCACAGTGCATCACACACACCGCAAGAATCTAACAGTGTATTTTCAGGGCCCCTCTGTCACTGCGCTGCAGGGCCAAGCAATGGCCCATCACTCCTTGCTTGTGGCGGGGGTCACCATACAAGCAATTCAGCATTCCTCAAGGCAGACTACGCAAGGCATCTGTGGGGGGAAAGATAAACCAAGGGTACCTGCAATTCAGCTCTTGTCCAACAAAGCGAATGCTCTGAATCCACAATGCCATGTGGCNGCTTTGTTCTGGGCAAGTAGCCAGCTCCAGAGGGAAGGAGGGCTGTGACTACCACCTGTTTCTTCTGCAGAAACACATGAATTTTAAGAGCTAGAGGGGAAAAAATGCGACATAACTGAAGTATAAAGAGTGTCATCCTTCCCTCTAGCTCAGCTAGTCTGGAGACTAACACATATGCAGGCTTCTTCTGCACCTGTGCTCCTGTGCCTTGCTCCCCTACATTATGTGAAGGGCATAAGAACAAGAGACAGCAAGTTATTTTTAGTAGAAAGATACAACGGTTATTTGGGGACAGACACAGGCTCTTACCCCAGCACAGCACCAAGGAGAGCTGTGGCACGTGTGCTTCGTGTCACCTTCCTCATCTCCAACCAGACACGTGGGCCAAGCTCTGCTGCGTGCCATGACACTGGGGAAATAAGGATGGTCTGATACTAGTTTTACATGGGCTGCATAAACCAGCTCTGCTGAGCTTTCATATTCATATCTTCTTCCGTGAAAGAGGTGGGTGGAAAAACAGCATACATGAAAATGCTGCCAGCAAGCTCTCAGTAATTTCCAGGGTGGAGGTGTCTAAGCATCCTCCACACTTCGAAAATACTACATAATGCATGAATGCTTTCTTTGGCTTTATACACACTCCTCAGAGGCCCAAGCATGGCTGTTTTGGGAACACACCAGGCCAAACCTGCCACATGTCTGTTTTTTCTCATATTCTATACAATCTGGCCACTGCATTCCTTGTTCTATCCTTTTTGTCAGTCCTTTGCAAAAGGACTCACTCAAAGTCTTACTGTGAAACAAGCAGCTTCATGTCCACACTAGATGTAGTAGACCAGGTCCTACTAAAGCACAAGATGAACTCATGCTGTGACCTGAGTAACACTTGTTCAGTTGGGATATAGAGATAGCAAATGTGCCAGGCAAGTCCAGATGGGTTATCCGTCTGCACCCACGCAGGCTCCTTGTTTGCTTTGCAATCCTTACATTTCAGACCAAGTATCAAATCCACATCCTCAAAACCCTCGAATAATTCACTCTCAGTTGGACCTTCTCACAAGAGGAGAATTTTATGCAATTTTAAAGATGAACATGCTCTGTGGGAACAAAAATTCATCAGGGCCTGAGGTTACTGTTGCTCTGCTCCCAGAGCAAACAAAAAATAGCACAAAAGGACTTGTTAGCTTCAACGTTCCTGAAATTGTCAGTGCTCATGTTCATTTACTATCGAAGACGGGAGCAGCCTGAAGCTTTTTGGCTCCTGGTTCTAACATGCTGTGATCAATTTTTCAAACGCATTTCAGGTAGCAAGAAATGTTTTGGGTTATTTTATTAATTGTGAAAATGAAGATTAATAGGCCATGTGACATCAATTTAACTGGGGTCATTGAGGGTTAGATTTCCACATGTTTGTTTTGGGCTCATTAAAGGTACTAAACCTGATTCCTCCCTAAGCCCAAGTCCCTGAATGTGAAATCAATTGCCAAGCAGGGTTGAACCCTGCCGCCCAGGCCTTGGAGAGTACAGCCCCTCCCCAAGATCTCCTCAGGTTTTCCACTCGACACAAAATGGATGCAGCAGGATAACCCCACCTCCACAACACACGGGACACGCTCCATGTTCTCCACTTCTCTAGCAAGATTGATGATGATAGGGTTAGTTGCAATTAATTCTTAATGCAGCCCCACATAAAAAACATGACCTGAAGTCCCATCTAGTACACACTGGCTCCTGATCTGCCTGATGGCAACAGTGACTCACAGCAAGCAGAACTGATAAAGCTGGGGCAAGGGGAAGAGAAAGCAAAAGTGATTTACTTTCCTAACTGGGTATTCAGCCTTTAGCCGGTGTGATTCCGGACCTGTACTTCAATATAGCTGAAGATATGGGAGAACAGCTTGAGCACCAGGTCCTCCTGCCAGACAGTGCTGGTGTTACTCAGGACCACGGTCTTCACAAAATTACGAGCTGTGCTCAATGTGGAAAAAACAAACCAGCAAATAAAATCCAAAACCCCAATCAGTGATGTTGTAGTGAATAACGCTGTCTAATGCAGGGACCGTGTCTCCCAAAAGAAGAGACCTCATCAGGAGAGCGCAAACGCCTTTCTGCAGTCACTGGTCCATCATCTTCCATACCTGGACAGTAGCACCTGGCTATCCAGGATCCCCTGACAATGCAGGTGACAGCCGTACGGCACTGCTGGGAAAGGACCCAGAAGGACTTCTGTCACGTTCCACACCTGGGCCAGGTCCTGCTGCTGCAGAAGTTGTAGCTTGGATCATACAGTATCCCAGATAATCTGAAGTTCAACTGCTTTGAAAATATTTTTACAGTTTGACTAAGTGTTTGCATAAGAGCTCTTAAATGCAAGGAGTAAATAATCTGAAAATTCATTTCTTATGAACAATTCCTGTGAAGAAGTTGGACTTCGAGTGCTTACAGATCAAACAATCACACTGTGGTTTATAGATGACAATTTCCTGAAGCTTCTCAAAACTGAGTGTGAAAGAAGATGGGATATCTTACAAAGAATAACTTAAGTATTCTTTTTGAATAACTTATATCAATTCCTAGGGAAAAGAAAAAGTTAATTCAAAGAGAGTTGATTACTTAAACCTTGAAATTAATTTTGTCTTTTGATATTAAAAAGAGTAATACTAGAAAAAATGCAGCCAAACATAAAAACTCATGAAAACCATACATTAAATCTGCTTCTTATTAACTTTTGCAAATGTTTCCACCAGCAATTTATTCCTGAAAAAAATGACTATGCAGGAAGACCTTCCACAATTTCCCAAAAACTATTTCTCCTTGTGCACCGTTCAGTGAGGAATCAGGCACACTGAACATAAGAAGTTTTTCTTGTGACAGAAGATAAGCTGGGTACAATTGAAGATGGAAAAATTGAGCAAATTAAGTAAAAATTCAGAACAGAGTAAAAAAAGTCATTGCTGTTTGTTTAATAAGAATTCAGGAACTCAAAAAGGGCTGAAATGTGTTTTTAGCAGCATTAAAAATGTAAAATCTGAGAAACCACAAGGAAAGTACCAGAGCAAGAGGTGTGGCAAGCAGAGGGGAGACTAAGCACAGGGAAAGAGCTGGAAGCATCTAAATGTGTCTTACACAGGCAAAGCCCAGCCAGCGGCTGCCGAGGGATGGCTTACATAAGGTGGATGAGGCAGCGTTGTGTGCCACCTCGTGTCTTCTCTGGGATCCACATTTTGGAGCAATGACGTTTTGTCCTCGGGTACCCAGCCACAGCAGGAGGAAGAGTTCTTGTTCTCTTTCTGTTCTCTGATCCAAATTTAGCATCGGTCATTGTGACAGAGCAGCTACTAGACGTGCATGAGGGTGAATGAAATAACTGAGATGTCCTAGCACTGTCACCTCGCCTTGCTCCATGGCCTGATTTTATGGCAGGAGAGCAGGAATCGCCTCGGAGGAGGTGCTGCAGCAGCCACACCATGGCCTGCAGCCCCAAGTGCCTGCGGACACCTCCCCTTGCTGCGCAATTCATGCTGACCGACAGCAGAACTCCCAAGTACTGCCTAAATCGAAGCAACCAACACAAGGCCTTCACATCTGCCAAGGGTCCACAGGTGACACTGCACCAACGCACACGCTGTATGTAACAAGGCAAGCGTCAGAGGACAATGCACCAGGTGCTCATTTTGACATCCAGCGCATTAGCATGTTAAACATGATAATCCCAAAATGATGGGCATCTGACAAACACGGATGCAAGGACGTTCCCAAGCCCTAATAACGAGCACTGCAGACCTGCCTCACAATTGCAAACTCTAATTCCCACCACGTACTGTTGTTGTGTCCACAGATACTCTGTTCACCAGCCTAAGCTGTTCACTAAGAATCGGAACTTTATCCAAACCTGAGGTCCCTGCCATATGAGTGTGGTTATTTATTTAAATCGGGACTTTGGCTAAAGGACTTGAGCCTGAAGATCTCCTGCAGGGATGAAAAATGAACATAGGAGGAGTATAACTTTCAGCTCTGGGGTTGAAGTAACCCCTCAGCAGCTCATCTGTTTCAGAGAGGTGCCACTGACACAAACAGACTCTTCGTTTCTACCTGGGATGAAGAGAAAAACCTCAAAAATCCTAAAATAGCACTCTATTTTAGTCAGTGTGATCAACGTACTCAGACATGACATGGCCCAATGCTTTTATTTTGGGATCAGTGGCTCAAGGCACAAAGCATCCAGCGATATTTTAAAGACCTTTCTATAAAAAAGTGTTAGTTTCTGAAAGCAAAGAACATTGGTCTCAGTACACAGACATAAATATGCAGTAGCTGAAGTGAAAGCAGAAGTTGGCCAGCTGCATAAAAATGTCAGTTTATTTGCTAAACCATAATCCTAGGAAAAAGTCTTGCTTTCAACATTTTAGCAATTCCTCTTCTGTCAGGCACCATGGCTAAGGTATTTATTATACCATGTTAAGCTAATTATGCAGCCTAATAGCGTAATTAGCCACCTGCAGTGCAAGCCCTCCCCAGCAGCTGAGCAGCAGTACTTTGCTACGGCGCAGGAGAAGAGCAGCTACTCTGTCCAGCCAGGTGGTGGGCATCTATCTTCAGGTCCACACACCCCATCTCCTGTTCTTTCTGAGCTCACGAGCTGGTTTGGATAACGACAGGGCACTGACATGTGGGTCAAATGTTTATCTGGCTTTGGAGTTTCTGCAGATGACTCAGGGGCTTCTACTGAGATGATGCTAGCCACCACTGACTGCACCAAAAGCTCCTCTGGGCTTGCAAAAGGCAAGAACGTGCCTTTTGACTTGTTACTGCACAGTGCCTAGAGCAACGGGACCAGTCTGGCCCTGGGATTCTGCATGCCACCACATTACAAATGACACTCTTTAGTAACCACAGTATTTAGGCAGGAGCATGTACCCAGAATTGGGTACTCTCTGGCAGTGGAAGCACACCAATATTATAAAATGGTGCACATTGGTGTGGTTACACTGGATGGGATGATCCAGTCTAATATCCGTTGCTGGAACTAGGAGGTCCTGCCATTCCACCTCTGCCGGCCCCATACTGCTGCTGCTTCCTTTATGTTCTGGTGTTAAGCAGATGTTTCTCAGAGCCAGCCCAACTCAGATTAACCCAGAAGTAGGTATGGCAGAAGATAGTTTTCTGCTGGATTTGTGAGCTGAATTGGCACACGTGAGGGTCCAGCAAATGCTAAAGCTGGTGTATGGGTGAGAGGTGACTAAGTAGCAAGATCTTCTGGTGTAAGTTTGGAACAGCTCTGCCAACTCTTGATCCTTTTAAGTATCTTCCCATTACTGATGCAGTACAAACAAAAGTACTGGAAAACAATCTGACAGCACAGCCCACACAGCCCGGTCCTTTGAGTAGGGACATCAAGAGAATTGCTGAAGGGATGAGGAGACTAACCAGTCCCTAAGGAAAGGAATGAGGTGAACCCTCTGGAAACAGTACTGCTTTGTGTGTATATGGGGTATTTCAATGCTCTCACAGAGGAAAACACACTGACCAAGGTTAAAGAACTTGACACATGGTCTGAAAAATGCTTGTCAAAATGGCTGCGCATTAATATTTCATAATCATTGATTCCAACTTCCAAATAAGGCTGCCTGTAAAGAATCTTTTTCCAATTCATTCTGGGGTTGACTTTTCTGGCTTGCACATTACTGCAATAAAGACCTTGCAATGGGAATTCACAGAACACATTTGTCAACAACATACAAATCTGAAGAGATTCCTGTTCACTGTGCTACAGATGTACTGGCTTTGCAGGGCTAAATCTGGCAAAAGCTCATTTCAAGCAGCAAGCAAACAGACAGGGCACTGAACAAACACAAGGCAGCAGGAACTAGCCACTATTTCAAACCAGAAATGCATTGAGGAGTAACAAAAGACAACAATGTTGTTGCTATTACTTTCTGCCTATCATAAGACACACAATACACAGGAATGCAATAGCCAGAAGAAAAGGAATCAACTTGTGTTCTGAGCAGTAGAGAGATGGAAAATATCCCCTTTCAGCATTAGAGGCTGCAACATACTTATCTACAATCCCTTCAGCATGTGCTGCCTCCAGGTGTGCTGCCCAGCTCCACCTCCATTGCCCTCCCATAGATCACGTGCTTGTAGGAACCAGACCCTTTCATAGGGATCCCCAAGTGCACGCCAGGTGATGCCACTTAAAAGTGACATTTTACAAGATCCAAAGAAACCCTAAATGTCACTCACTGGACCCTTCAGTCTGGCCACATGCCATAGCTGGGGCTGCCCAACATTCATGTGCATTAGATTTGCAAAAAACAGTTAGAAAAGATGGCTCAATGACATACAGTTCGTAGTTTTGATCTTCTGTCTCTTGCTGCACTGACAGCTCCTCCAAAGTTGCATCAATATCCAGCTGATTCGTCTCCAGCTGCCGTAGCAACGTCTCCCTCTGAAGAAAGGAAAACAAGCTGGGTCTGAGCAGGAAGGGTCATTGTAACAGATCTCTGTGTGCTCACAGGGTGCAGCAAGATCTTGTGTCATCACTCTACCCACAGCAATGAATTAAACAGGAGCTTTGGACTCTCTCACAGTGTTCAGTTTAAATACAGAAACACAAAGGGAAGCAGAAGCGGTAGCAAAAGTAAGTCTGTGTGTAAGAAAGTAGTTTGTTCTGCGAGCTATACTCAACCATAAATCAATAATGTATGATTTTCAGACACAGCATCGCCAGTTGCATTTGGAAAACAGTATCAACTCCTGCAGAGAACAGTTGTGCAACCCATTAGCTCCGATCTTTTATTTTTTCCCTTTTAAAGAAGTCCCCCTGTGAGTAGGGCCCAGCTGATGCAAAACCTCACAATAACTTTCTTTTTACTGTCAGGGTAGATGAGCGAGCACAACCTGTCAACTCACTGAAAATGCAGAAGTCGCTGTCCCTCTGCCTTCAGTTGCTGCCCCACAGATGGGGGACAGACACTCCAGTCCATTTCAAGTGTGCAGTAAAGTGCGTTGGCTTCACTAATGCAACACAGGGTAGCTTCATTCAGTCCCTCCCTTTCCACATTTCCAACAGAATCCAAGCAAAAACCTCAGCTGAGGGGAAGTGCTGGCTTTAAAAGGCTCAAAATCAATTGCAAATGGTCATGGACACTCCTCCCGATAGCCCAGGTGGCAATGAAAAGAGATCAATAACCACACGTATTATGCTGAGACTGCACAGGCATGGCCAGCCCCGAAGGCTCACCTGCAGTGGATCTAGCACCAGCCTCACCCGTCTGCCCGGCAGACCTAGCTCTGCGACGGCCTCGAGCCACAGAGCTAACACAGCATCCCTTTCTGCAGAAACAGGACTCACGATCCCCTGGCCAAGGCTAGAGCTGTCTGCGGCCACCGCCTCGCTCCACGGACAGAGCCCCTTCCCCGCGGCTCAGACGCAGCCGGCTGTCACGCAGCCGGGCACTGGCAATGGCCAGGCTCCCACCACTGGCACCCTGCTCGCCTCCTGGGAAGGCTCTGAGCAAGGGGCACGCGAGTCAGTTTAAACAGCGAATTCTGGAGTCAAAAGTCACGATGTTCAGTGCCTGAAAGCATCAATCCTCCCTCTCCCACTGCCTACACAGTAGAGGGCACAGGACGCAGGGACAGCTTGTGCTGAGACAGGTCCGATGGCTCACGGCGCTGCACAGGGCCCCTTAAAGCGGGGTCCACCGGTGCCACGGGCTGCCAAGCTGCACCACCACCCAGACAGGAGGAGACAGAAGAGAAACCCCAGGTTTCCTCCAAACTGCAAAGGTTTTTGCTTTTATAATGGCCTTATTCTCAACATACATTTAAGCTTTCTACTATGACAAATATTTTTGAAGTTTAGTGTCAATAACCATGGTGAATTTTTAATTCCATGTTTGACAACACATATGCTCACTGCAGAAAGATCCCATTAGAGTAAAAAGCACAAACGGAAATCTACTACATAATTTACAGAATAAAATCCCTATGGGAAGACAAACATTTGTATACAGCAATGGCGTTCAGTCTCCACGTGCATATGCTAATGGCAATATAGTTTCATAGACATGACAGCTTTGGAGCTACCAAGAAAGTGTACAAATTTAAAGAGCAAGTAACCCATCTGCCTTATATAAAACACACCACACTACTCTAGTCAGGGTACAGCTTGAGCCCTCCACAGGCAGGCTGATTTATATAAAATTCTACCATGACTTAATTCAGCAAGCAAGGTTTAAGTAATTTTTATTTTGTATTATAAGACCAGGTGCTTCACAGCAGTTGACAACATTTAAACATGCTAATTTACTGGAAGATACAGTCTTTCTTGAAATTTAAGAGCTTCTATAATCATCTAAGCTAATTTACTGCTTCCAAGGCATTTAGATTCTTCATTTTTATCTTTGTTATTGTGTTAAGAGCTTGGAGTGATCCATATTTCCTTTGCTAGGTAATTTTTATTCATCATATTCATAAGCTCATTGCAGATGGAAACTTGACTTCAATTAACAGGTATACAAAGAATTAAGAAGTCATTAGTTAACTCAAATTCTCTTTATTGTGGTATCAGACAAGAAAGTTTCAGCAAAACATGCTATGCATATTTAAACTTGCTACACTAAACAGAATAATACTAATCAAGATTTTGGAAGTAATTCTAGATTTTAGAATTCAAGAAATTCAAGATTTTAGAAGTAATAGATTTCATCCTTTTATGTTATTTATACAGTGTAAGCAAAAATGACTTTTCTGCTTTTTTGTCCTCAGTTTCCTAAGATGAGTGAAATAAATGCTGAGCAAATTAGCTGAATAAACAGAGACAGAAGGGACACTGCTCTGCAATGCTTACCTTAGGCACTTAAATAATGGCTTTTATTAAACAAGTGGTTTGCCTTTCCTCATGCTTTGGCAGTAACACATATACTAGAGTTGTATTTATTTCAATTTTCACAGATTACATTAAATTAAGAACTTAGATTTAATTGAGAGAGTTGCATTTAATTTTGTAAAAATTCATCACTCAAAATGGACTGCCAAATACTTAAAAAATAAATTCTATTTTACCATGCTGGAATTAAAATATTAAAGAAACAGCTTATTTTTACAATGACCCAAAAGAAGGGAATAAATCATGTGCTACAGACCAATGCTTTGGCTGAATGCCACTTTCAAGTGCTTCCTGGGAAAAGGCAATTTCAGCTACCTGCAGAATTTTGCCTCCTTCTAGTGCAGCATCCGAAGGCCTGGCTGACCTGATCACATTTGCACATTATGTGGGCCACCAGCAATACCTACAGCTAAACTGCATTCTCAGGGTTGACAATCCTTCCCCTGGAAAGGAACTGATAAATAATTGAAGAGCCTGGGCTGCTAGAGGGAACGTGCTCTATACCAAGGGTATGAATTTCAGCCACTGCTTTCTTCATGAAAGATGCATGAAGGCAAGCTGAACACAGAAATGTGCAACTTAAAACCAATGCACTGAACACCAACTCCACCACAGGACAGCGTGGAATTTTGCATACAGCTGAACAAGTCCTCTTCCCCTTGAGAGCTGCGGGACGCTAGGCTGAGAAACACAGAGAAACCTCAGAAGTCAACTGAGACCGATTAAATTGTGCATTCCCCTCCTTTAACCCTGCTTTGCACTAAAGTACCAGGGAAACGACTCCTTTCTGGAGCCTGTTACTGGTAAGTCTCTCTGAAGGTATAAACAGAACCTTTAGGAATTAAGTCTAGCTGTGATTTTCCTACAAATTTTAACATCATGCTGCACTGGTTGTTAATCAGGCCCAGCGGGGCCAGCCCTGGCTCCCCGTGCACTCAAAGGCAAGACTCCCAGCGGGTCCCCAGGAGCAGCAAAACGCCCAGAGCCACCCAGCAACAGCTACTGTGGAGCAGCACTGTGGAGCTCTTCTAATAAACCTGTGGCACAAATGCAAGCAGCACTGGCAAAACTAAGTGCAGCACATCTTGGCTGAAGTTTGACATCAAGTAAAGCCCCAAAACCTGGGGGAAGCAACCAAAAGCCTCCAAATTTGCAGTGTCACTTGCCGTGGCACAGAATGGCAAGGCCAGGGATCTCCTGCACACCAGAGGGAAATGAAACAAGCCACCTCCACGTTGGATCCTATGCTGTGATTTTTTTCAGAATGCGCAGAAAAGCACCCATCTGCAATGCCTCTATCAGCACAGCACTGCAGGAATTAGTTTTGGCACTGCTGTTTTGAAGGAAAAGCCAGGCAGCTATGGTCTGATCACTGTCTCTTTGAATGACAGGCATAGGACAACCTCCTCAACTGCCACCTTCTGTGTCGAGGTACAAAGAACAGAGCAAACATATTTACAAGCATGGTTTACATGTGCCCACCCAAATCTCCCCTTGCACATTTTGGGAACTAAACTGTAATGAGAAGTCTTTTCAGGTTTGTTTCTGCAGTGTTGAATTATTTAATTACATTACATGAAAAACACAGGATTTGGAAGTCTAATTATGTGGCACCTGCACCTTTTGGACCACCCTCAGTGCTACCCCGAGCCCACTAAACAGGAGAGTAAACGTCGGCTGGTCACCCCATCTCCCTCACCTCTCCTAAGCAACCATCACTGGACTCTCCAAACAGATAAAGGTTATAACAGATTTATTTTTCCTATTTCCCTGAAGACCAAGATTTGTCCAAGAAGTTCTCTGGCTTTGGCGCCAATTACCTCATCTAAGTGTCCTAATTGCTTTCAGTCTCGAATTAATAGATCATGTTTACTTATACACAGCACAGTTAAATGATAAGTCCCCTAAGACTCAGATCCTAAAGCTGTTTCCAAGCAAACCCAATACTACAAATGCTTCGGTATTTCCTGCTTATAACTACGGCTAGGAAAATCATCACATATACTGATTATTAACAGTATCATTACGAGCAGCTTTCAGAAACAAATCTGGCAGCAAGACTGTGCTACTGTCTATGTCTCTTATCAACATCTATTTGGGAAAAAAAGGAGAGATCTGCAAAACCGACAAAAGTAACCTGGGAACTAATTATTCTGCATGGTTTCCACAGGACATCACTTTACCACAGGAGCCAAGGTTATAAAATCAAACATTTAACCAACCGTTTAACCATGCTGGTAGATTTCAATCTTCTCCACTGAGCAGCAAGTTGGGTTTATACCTCAGATTTCTACAACTTCCTCCTCAAAAGTTTATTGTTTTTACTTTTTTCACTGTTTTTTACACATTCAATTTTTTTATCCCTGTTCTTTCTGCTCTGCAGCCTGAGGACATGGTAACATCCACTAATATATCCGAGCTTCTCTGAACTAGCATTTCAGTGGGGATTATTTGTATAAAAATACACACAGATATTTCAATTACTGGTGAAAGATAATCAAGATCAACTGCCTGTTTTTTTCCATCCAAAAGAGAACAATGATACAACATCATATGTACCCCCAGAAAGCGTATGATGTTGATCCCAAAGGACTCCTGTATGATCACCCCACAAGGTCCTCTTCTAAAGGACCACCGCTGAGAATTCCACACTTCCGTGCTTATTCAGCCTTTGCCTTCCCACTCAGTCCACCCAAGAAGCCTCAGGTATGAAGGAAATAGGAGACTTGGATCTACGTGCATATGATCCAAGCAGATCGGTTACTATTAGGGCAAAGATCTTCAGCAAACAGTTGTCCCTGAACTGTTCAGTTCACTACCAAATCTCTTCTCATCTGAGTTTTAATTGAACGGAATTTAAATACAAAGTTTAACAAATGTGCATATGTAACATGTTTTACTTGGTAACTACACCACTGCATGCAATTTTCTTGCCAGTGTTATTCATCACCTTGGAGTCTTTCTTCAGAGGTAAGCATTTGCGAACACAGCAGAGAGGAGTCCTCTCGCAAACAGAGACGTGTTTAAGTCACAGGCACCAACGTACTAACATAACTTTGTTAACAACTCTTTTGAAAACAAAAATCTACTCAGGATCCCTTAACAACTAAAGAAACACCAAATACCAAATTCCTGCCTTAGAGACAGAGAAAAATGAAATCTGTCCCACCCGCCCAGCACATCAGGGAAATACCCTCTGTCTTACCTGCAGCTGCAAGAAGGGGATGTTGAAGAACTTGTGCAGGTACTTGAGGCCAAAGCTGTTCTTCATGGAAGACTCAGCATAGCGAAAATATGAGGAGCCGGGAGGCCTGTCTCAACCAGATAGGAAAAGAGAAGAAAACTGTAAAAAGGACGAGGACCACATACACACAGAAGAGGCACTTGCTGAACTACATACCATGAACAATCCTCATTTACAAGCCAGCTCCTCAATCCCCAAATGTAGGCTAGCAGGTCGTTCTGCTAGGGACTTGTTATTTTGTTTACAGACAAAATTCACACTTTGTTCCTCCTGAAGGGTGGCAGAACACAGCTGTTGTTGTGTTGCAGCGTCATGGGGCTGCCAGAGTAAGAAATACTATGTCAAGACACTGGGCCATTGGTTTACTGAACTGGGGGTTTCACAGCTGTACAAGCTGTTCATTTCTCCATGAAGGTTTTGTTTTAAAACCACAAACAGACCTACATTAAAGTCACAAGCATCAACAGCGGGCATTAAACTCAGCTAAGTCACATATAGGGATGACCTTGTAAAGAAATGATTACGGAATCAAGCCTTAAAACTGATACCATTTCTGTGTGCCTAACACAGACACAAACAATGAAAAAATGCCTTAAAAACATAAAACCACACAAAAAGGTACAATCTGTCAAATCCTGAACAACAAATGATGCTTTATACTAAATAACAGAGAGCCCCATATCTCTGCATAAGGGAAAATCTTGCCTGGCTGGCAAGGGAGGCGTATGACTTGGCTTTGCCCAGTAAATGCTGTGTGGGGATGCTCTCAGAGGAAAAGCAAGGAAGACAGCTGCACTAGCTGGCAGAATTATTTGCAGTAGAGAACAATTGTGCCGCAGGGGGAGGATTCTTTCACAAGAGGACTATCCAGAAAGAAGATGACTTCTTGGGAAAAGTACTTCTGAAAGACACATGCTGGCAGGCACTCACTGTTTCCAGGAATATAGCTAACCACCTGCCCAGCACAGGCCCCTAGATCAAAGGAAAAAGAGCCCATCGTGTAAACTGAAGCGGCTGTATGAGACGCTCAGAGCTACAAAAGTCCAAAAGCTAGGCACAGGGTCCAAGAATGAACGTGATGTACATCTGAAACACGGCAGCAATGCAGTTATCTATGGCTGATGACAGAGAGTAGCCGAGGTCTGCTCCCCTGCCTGGTGACCATGGTGCCATCTTACCTGTTTAGATTGTCAATGAGGTCCCGCACATCGCCAGGCAGAATGACCCGGTGCTCCCCCATGTCTCGATAATTCCCAAGTACGCACACTGGAACATGAGTCGGCACTTTAGGAAGCTCCCTCAGAATATAGTTAAATGTCCTTCACCATAGGAGAGAGAGATACAGGCAGATGATTGGGAAACGTCATTCTGTGACCAATTTCATGTACAAATCACAGAAAAAAAACCAAAGTAAGAAATTTTTTTCCAAAATCCTTCCAGGACTGTGGTTTCTTTGCCCCTTTCAAAGAAATACATTAACTGTAAATATGTTTGTATCACTCTTTATTCAAAAACAATTTGACAAGTTCAATAATCCACTTCCACCAGCAACCTCACATCTCCTATAGCAATATTTCCCTTAGTCCTACAAAACCGTATGGGGTCAGCAGAAAAAAAGGATTCCCTCCCTTCAACAGTCAATGGGCTCACTGACCCATACGAAACCTGAAAAACAGAAGCTTAAATATAAAGCAGGAACTCACCCTCCTCCATAGAGGTGCAAAATGAACAGTTCATTATTTCTGTACATTAATGCAGCCTAGGGCCTCTAAATAATCCTTACTAAACCCAGTCTTCCTGGGAACTTCTCACTAGCATTCTGCTTTCCCTTGTGCTCTGTAGAACATGGGTTTGTAACATGCCCAGCATACTTTGCCCCTGCGATAGCACTAATTATCAAGCCTCAGACAGCAGTATATCAGAAACTGCAGTACACAAGCCCACAGGGAGACTGCTTGTATGAAACAAGCCCAGGAGAGGAGTATATTAAAAGACATGTCAGAAGATAAAGCTATTATTTTAAGGGATACAAGCTTGCTTCAACTCATTAGGCTGGTTATCAGCTCCAGAGTCTGTCTGGGAATCAAGAGGTCTACAAGTCATTTGTTTTTACTAAACAAATGAGAATCACGTGGTGCATACCCCTGAAGATGTCTTACCACTGTTTGGTGATGTCAAACATCATCACTACGCCATTGCAGTTTTTATAGACATCCAGGAACTCGGCATCGAGAGCCATTTCTGACTCTGCCTGAGGAAATAAAGGCAAAAGAAGCAGTAAATAACTTGACTCAACTTCAGGCTTCTACAGAACACAACTGATAAAGTGCTGAACAGCCAAATTTTCTGAAGTGACAGCCACTATAAGTACCACCCCTGGATTTCACATCATCATCATTTAAGCAATACCTGGTGGTTCACTGCTTCCATTGCCCACAGGAGGAGGATGTGAAGCACCTGACAGTCTCTGAAAAAAATGTGTCTGACAGCAAATGCTAAAACCCAACCCCTCCTCTTTCCCCCAAAATCCTATGTTGACAGGATAACTCCATATAAGCTACAGGATGGAGGACAGAGGACACAGCTCCTATTCCATCTCTTTGCCAACCCAAATATTGACTGTACTTCTAACACTTCTGGTGCATAAAGCCAGGATGTAGTTTCTACTGAGTTTCTCCTGTGCAGGGCTGAAAGTATTTATTAGTACCTGATTTGTTTTTCATCATTTGGACTCTGCATGCTGCAAAGTACAGTACTGGTCACAACTCAACTTCCAAGGCTCCTGTTGCAATTTGGTGCCTATGGAACAATTCTCACTCATTTCCCAGGAGTGGAAAACGCACCCACGTTTGCAAAGGAAAAAGCAGCTGTCATACCTGTTCTCATAGAGGCTTTTTCCCCGTAGGAGAATATTTTTAAAGAAAATTCCCCTAATCTGACCGCACAGATTGAGCAGGACTGGCACCCTAGTGCAACAGGTAACTCTTCACTACCCTGATCCATCCCCAGAACTGAGTGCTCAGCTCTCTGCATACCCGTGATGCTGCCTTTCCCATCAATTTCAACAACGTGGTTATTGAGCGAGCACCAGAAGACCGTCCGGCACTGAGCCCCGAAGGGCACTGACATGTGAACATGAGCAATAAAGCTCTTTAAGAGCTGCAGCAGAGATCATGGGTTCAAGTGCCTTTAAACTGAATTTTTCCTGAGGATAAAATCACACATCTTTTGAAAGAAATGCCATGGAAGTTCACTGGCAGCCCAAATGTGGCCTGGGGAATGTGGCAGTATGGTCTCCCATACAGCACTTTGTTCTACAGCAGAAGATCCAAAGGAGACACATTCGTGCAAGAGCCTTGAGGAAGCCACTCTGTTTACTTTTACACGCTAGGTAGCACTTCTATTGCCCCTTCCTCCTCTATATTTCAAAGGGTGTTAAAAGGTAATTAGTAGCCCAGTTTTAAGGAGCAGCCAGAGAGCATGGCATCAAGTGACTTCTTCAGGTCCCACAAGAAGTCCATTACAAAACGACTTCCTGCCACTGCCCATGTGCAGGCAGGTAAAAGCTACCGAGTAAACATCCAGGGTACAGTCATTCCCTAAAGACAGAATGGAAAACAACAGGAAAGTTGTGGTGAGGGCACGAACAAGGATAAAATGCACAGGCAAAAGAGTGAAGAGCGTCAGGGATCACATTGCCCCTCATCCACCTGCCAGGCCGGCCTTAAAGCAGAAACAAATATAGAACTTACTCTCCATGGACCAAAGGTGGACTAGAGGCCTCCCGCTAAGAGGCAGACATCTGCATTCAAGGTGACTCACCTCCTGGGGATCATTTTCCAGTTTCAAACCATCTCCTCGTTTTTTGCATTTTCCTTAAAAAGAATTGTAAAAAAAAAAAAAAAAAACAAACACAAATGCATTACACTGGGCAGAGAACCCCAGGATGGGTCTGGGCAGGACCCCAGCATTTTGAACATGACCTTGCAGCAGATCCAACTTCTACTATAAGCATGGGGAATGAGGAGGGGTGGGACAGGCATGCCTTGCTGAAGAACACTGGCTACACTGTTCAAGAATACCAGCTAATCTAATTCAAAGACAAATAGGAAAAAAGTCTGGGGCAGCTTAAACCATGCTCTTCGCAGCATAAAGTCACAATGACTGAATAATACAGGGTTTGGTGCACTCCCTGACCACAAAGGGAAGCTGCTTTATTGCACTTTTTGTTGCATTAGTGTTGAAGAAGCAAAAGATCGTGGGGCTGCTATGACTGAACTGCACAACTACATACGCAGCCTTCCTGAGAGATGAGACGACGTTGCTGTGCTACGCCACTGACCCGAAGCAAGCAGTCTTGTAAATAAAGAGCCCATTGGGTGCTTGTGACCAAAAAAAAAGAGGGGTGGCAGGAGACTATGAGAATTTAACAGCCAAAAGACAGGCAGAACTTATACAAGGGGAAATCCAAGCAAAATCAAATAAACTGTGGTGAGGGGGCTGTGGAGAAATAGAGGAGAGACAGCCTACACGTGCATGAAAGGCCAGAGCCAGAGGGTCAGGTCTGGTCATCACCAGCGAAGGCGCAGAAAGGAAATCCTCCAGAGGCATCATCCAAAGCCACACGCTCTAGAGACACGCACACAAAAATAAGCTGGAGGACAGGTAAAACTCTGATTAAGCTTACAGGAAAGTGCAAGAGGCAACAGGCTAAACACCTGGAAAAGACACTAGAAAACCACTACAGAGTCCTACCCTGCAGTGCCACAGCCACAGTCCCATCTGGAGGCATCTACAGATTTCTCTCCAACTAATCTGCTTCCTCTAAGGCACATGCTAAAATATAGCCTTTATACTTAAAAGGCCAGACCCCCTGAGACTTCTCCCTTTTCTTACAGCTCAATAAGCACTGTGTAAGTTCACAAACTGACATTTTAAAGTACCACTGGCATTTGACTCGGCATCCCCAGAAAAGGAGTCGGTGTTTTTAAACCTCAGGCTCCCTGAAAATTTTGCATTACATCAGTTACACTGTAATCATGTTTCCAAATCTTAACGCCTGCAACCACAGCAGACAGAGGAGAAGACAGCGTGTATCTGTACCTACGATTAGCAGAGTGGCAATCAGCTAACATGATTTTCTGGTGTAGACACTCAGCACTAAGGATTGCCAGGAGTCCTAACATGTAAGAGCGAGGACATCTTCTTTCACCTACTGCCAAAGAAGTTTAGTGTGGACATACCATGAAAAAATCTGTCCTCACCCCCCAGGTATTGTATAAACCCTATGTACAGCAGTTTCCAGAGTTTTATCAAATGATAATAAGCACTGCACAATGAATAACCCTGCAAGATCTGGAGTTATGTTTTACAGATACCAAATATCTTACAGATGTTACTGACAGCAATTAAGAACTGTACTTCTGATTTAACTTTGTTCTGTATTTTCCTAGTCTAAATAATGACGAGTTAACTAAATTATAATGGCAGAGACTTGGAATTCCTTCTCATAATTTCTAGAAATTCCCTGTGTAACTGACAACAGAACATGTTGGCAGCTCGGATGCACCCGCAAAAAAACTCCGATTGACTCTGCAATACAGGGGACCAAAATAGCCTCCACCAACTATTCAACTCCGCTGATTAACATGGAGTGACTACTTCTAAAATTCATGGTTCTGCCAGATACTGCATGTGAAACAAAGTGTTTCATTCTTTTTGCACACAGGTCAAGGATAAATAGTTATGAAATACAGAGTTATTCATGGAAGTTTTAATGCTGCAGGACACAGCAGGAGATTCCAGTCCCTACATCCTGACAACGTGGCTGGTGGGTGCTTCTGTGCATCACTGCAAAATGTTTGCCCCCCCCCCTTCGTGTCATCTTACTTTTGACACCTGAAAGTAGCAGAAATATTAATCCTGATCCTTCCCCATTCATGCAATGTGTTTCCCTGGAGGATCCAAGTATGGGCTCTGATTTTTCCCAGCGCAACTGAAGGTGTGGGATGTCTAGGACGTGCATGCCTTTTCCCACTTCAATTAAATTCATTTCAGTCAGTGGCACTTGTGTGGCTTCTCTGAATGTCAAAACATCACTATTTCTGCAGTTACTGCTAAATTATGTTTGGCATGACCTGAATTTCTAGGTATTGAAGCAGAAGCCCAAGCAATCACAAATACACTTCATAGGTCCTCTCGTCCTGAGCAATGCAGGTGTCTAACCTGGACACATTTACAACCAGTGCTTTGAGACTGAATGTAAGACTCGCACGCCTTTCCCTGCTTATGGCTTTATGTGTGTATCACAAGGAATGAGTAATATTCTTACATGATGCTCATCACTGCTGTAAAGGAGGTCATCTATAAAGGAGTAACAGAGCTGAAAAGCGCATGTGTGTACATATTCATGCACAGTGTCTATTTTTGGAACCAAAACTGCAGGATGAGCCAGATAAAGACAAGATGTATGTAGTGAAAAGATGCAATTCAGCCTGTAAAGGCAAGTGCACAATGAAGATTATGTTGTTATATGAACAAGGTCCTGCATTTAAGGTTGCACTGACGTGTAATCTAGGAGCCTCAGTTAGAAAGCAAGGGTCTTCATGCTGCAATGGCTCAGCTTCTCTATCTGGAACAATGACTCCTCCTTATTTACACGTGTAATAGCAACACTGAAACCAAATAACTTTGCAGCAGTGCCCCGAAGTCTACAGAACAGTTCTTACTGAATACCAGAAGACTGGGTTCGTGGCCAGCACCTGAGAGCCTCTGCGCCTCTATGTACCATCAGTTTTGTTGCAGGATAACAAGGATTCAGTACAGCTTGCCAACAAATGCTGTCCACAGTGAGAGGGAGATGCTTCTGTTCAGCATTCAAAAATACACGTCTAGAATATTTGCATTCCCAGTGTTATCTAACTTATGACATCTGAAAATAACAGAAATATATTAATTCTGCTCTTTCCTCCTCCTTGCAGCTCTCTTCTGGGAGGGAGGGGGGTGAAGGGACAGGGAGAGGAAAGGAATCTCCAAAACGAGGGAAAGTGTTTATGCTATTTTGGGGGCAACAGAAAAAAATATTATTTGATCCCTTCAGTCAGTGTATGGGAAAGGATGCAGGAACCAAACTAGCAGAAGTTACAGACAGGAGATCAGAACTGTTCTTGAATCACCTGCATTCAAGCAGCTTCTTTGCATTCAGGTTCTGTTACAGCTTTATGACCTGCAGTAGTTACACAACTTGCTGCAAAGCCAGAAAGATGAGTCAGGACTGTGACTTTTGCTGAGAGATATCTTTTCTACGTTCTATTAGTTCCAAGGGCAGCAAAGGAGACGGTATTCACTACACACACCATACAACATTCAACACAATCCATAGCTGGGGACAAGCTCTACTTGTTAAGATTTTAACAAATGGCATCATTACACAAATGAGCCCGCTCTCTGAGCAGGCCCAAGAAAAACACGGCAGGCTGCAGGGAAGTCCATACTCCAGCGAGTCTGCACATTAAAAAAACAAAGACAACCCAAAGAGAGAAGAAAAAGGTAGGAGGAACAGTACAGTATAGCAGTTGCCATTTCCCTCTGCTTCAGCACACTAACCAACCTCACAGGTTTTAAGCTTTCACAACAAATTTCCCCACACTTCCAAATTAACATCTATATGCTAAACAAATGACACCAAGGCAGCAGCCAGGCAGGGCCAACAGAGCTGCTTCCTGCATTCCTAAAACAGTCTGGAAGGAAAAATCAAAGTGCCCTGCTGAAGGACAGGGAGGCACGCTGCTGTTAAGTACGAGGAGAAACACCACTTAGTAAACCCACATTTAACTTCAGTGCAAAAATGTACATGAAGTTTTTCAGGATGCAACTTACTAAGTTTCCCCAAATTCTCCTGCGCACATTCACACTGAGACATGAAGAATGGCAGCACTGCATAGCAGAGAAGAGGCTGAAGCTGCTTTACAAGACTAAAGTTGAAGACTGCAGTTTATGGATACATCTTTCAGACAGTCTAACTATATCCCCCATCAAGCTTTCAATATATTTTCAAACATCTTAATTTAAATAGAAGTTTCTTAACTTTCTTTAACAAGGAACAATTATTCCAAAATGGGGAAACACTGGCAAAAAAAATTTAGCCTGGAAAACAACGTATGTTGAAATGCTTGTTCAGAACGTGTATTTTTTGCCAGTTTCAAATCCAGCCTGATAAATGCAGCATTCTGCACAACTCTAAATATGCACATTAGCCAGGATCTGGTAGGCAAGGAAAAAAAGGAGGATCAGGTCTTGTCAGCACTATGCTGCAGCAGCACTAGATACTTCACTACTAAAAGTCTACAGTCTAGATTACTGTCGCTCTCACCAAAAGCATCACGGAAGAGGAATTTGTGTCCTAAGCATACAGAAGGAAGAACAAAAATGTCATGAGGTAACATTAAGATGAAAGTTAGATATGAGCAAGCTCTTAATGGTTAATTTGCACATTTTCCTAAAGTTGTACTGTACTGTCAAGAATCTGCAATGCTACGGCAATAGGAAAGGATTAGATTTTCTTACATCATGATGATCTGAATTTTTACACTGCATTAAGTCCATTTGATTACATAAAAATATGTATCTGTGGTCCGCAAGTAGGAATCTTAACAGAATGAGTTTTATTTCAAAAGAATATAAAGTGGAGAGAAGAGATTTCTAACACATGCTCCACTGTCAGAAATGAAGGCAGTATCAGAAGAGCTGTTGTCAACATCTGCACGTATCAAATCCGATCTGCTTTGCCAAAAAAATGACAAGTCTCTAGTTGAGAAGATGACTCTGCTCAGAGAAGCTATTCACAGAAATAAATGCTGGAACCACATGATTCCCAAATTAACTGTCTATCTATTCATACCAAAGTTGCAAGGTGGCGAGAAAACAGATGTTTTGCTCAGATTCCAGCCCTGCACATGTCATCCCAGGCTCTGAAAGCCAAACTGTAATCAGATTGACTTCAGCATTAACTCTGACCTAAGTAAGGTTTTGTCTACACTGTGAAAACTGGGTTTTAAAAGAATAAAAAGATAAAGCAACCAGGATTTTCATTTAAAGTTACTGGCTCAAGTTTAACCTAAAGGCTCCATTATGCATCTGAACTAGAGCTGCTATCTTTAATTACCATTTCTTTTTTGCTATTTTAAATACAATTTAGCTAACACAAAAAATTAAATTTCTCCCTTTCCCACTCCCTATTGTACTTATCTTCTTATTTTTCAGTGTTAACGCATGTGTAAGTTGCACAGGTGGTACAACAGAGGTAGTGCACCTTGGATACAGTTCTGCGAGGAATGCGTGCCAGCACAGATTCTAGCTAAGGCTGCAGGAAAGGTAGCAACAGCCAAACCATAAAAGTTTAAGTTTCAATGACTGTGGTCAACAGATTTGACCGACAGAAACATACAAACAAGGAGCACAATCCACAGAGCAAGAGATGCTGACTTGCAGAGCTGCTTTCCTGACCATACTTGCACTTTAAACCAGGCGCCTGGCTGGTACAAAATGCCACACAATAGCTGCATTTGGAGCTACACAATGGGCTGTTAAGATTTACACCTGAACCCCAACCCCTTCTAGCAACAGATTCCACTGCATCCAGATTTGCACTGCATCCAGATTGCGTCTTCACATATGTTTTTGAGGTTTGTTTTTATTCTTTATAAAATAGAACTTTATACTCTGACAAAAATTGAAAACTAATGGAAATGTATTTATACATTGTAATACTTTTCTTGGCAAAGCATTTAGAAAAGATTTTGGATTAAATATATTGCATTTTCTGTGCTAAGTGAATTTAAGTAATTGGCTTCTCTTTTATCCTTCCCTCCTGCATACATTATTCACTGCAGATAACATTTTATCAATTTAACAATAGCATTCCTTTACAAAAACAGCTCAGCAAGAACCTTTATAAACAGAACAAAGAATTCGGTAGCTGTCTAAACATATATAAAACTATAAAGGGGAAAAGATGAAGTTTATTATGAAGTTCAGAGAATCTGAACGCACTAAGCAGCAGGCTACTTCATCTGTCACGGAGCACGTGAAACAACTGCTTCTGAACATTGGGTTTGATCTGAAGTTCAGATTCCAAGTAATGGGCTCTAGCATAGGAGACTCCACTCTCCTTTCCATATTTTTTTCAGGAAGTAACAGCCATGCACTTGAAAAAAATAAGTACAGATGTTTTTCTAAAGTAGAAGTAAGCAGGTATTTCTGAATTCCATG
Organism: Pelecanoides urinatrix; assembly: GCA_013400755.1. Lineage (NCBI taxonomy): Eukaryota > Metazoa > Chordata > Aves > Procellariiformes > Procellariidae > Pelecanoides > Pelecanoides urinatrix. The sequence goes on along the minus strand of VZTQ01002501.1, from coordinate 750,864 downwards.
TAAGTTTTTAATTAAAATTGAGAAAGAACAATGAAGAATCTCCATTAGAAAGGAAGTTATAAATCTTACCTTTGTCAACTACATCCCAGACTTCAACTTTAACAATATCATCAGTGGCTAAAAGCACAAGAAGAACACAAAGTGTTAGAAGAGAGTTTCAGTAAAATGACCAACACTCAACGCTCACCACAGAGAGCCTAACCCAAAGCCAACATTGTCAAAACAGGAGATGAATGTCAAAAAAAAAGTAATTCTTGAGTGACTTAAAAGAAACCCCAGACATAACAAGAAGGCGGCCTGCTGTTGAAGATCCAAGTTGTACACCAAGACTGTGCTATCTAAAGAACTTCTTAAAGACTCTTAGTCACATAAGTGATAAGCTAGATTTTCTTCATGTTTTATGTCAGATTTGAAGCATGTTATAAATATTTTGTGTAGATTCTTTTCATATCATACAGAGATTTCCACATTCTTTCAAAAAAGATATAAACTTAATTTGGAGAATAAAGTCTGGTCTATAAGCAAAGCGCACAACTGAAGAAAAGGAATATACACATTTAGGGAAGATCAACCTTCCTAATAGCATCTTTATGTAAACATTACAAACAGTGCAGGCAGCCCTGCTGCTACAGAAATCCATTCTGTCCACAAATTTCAAGTCGCATTTTGTGAAAAATAAGATATTACTAGCAATTTTGCCTCTTAATGAGTTGCAGCATCAATAAATTATAAGCAGCAACATGAGTTGCTAAAATCTGAAGCAAGACAACCGGAATTCTAACTACAGAGACACTACTGCTAGTACTGACAGCTAGCAGCTTAACTTTCAGATGGCACGAGGAATGGGCAGCTTTGGTTAGATGTTTCTATTGAATCGAAATAAGCAGTCCAATCTTCATGAAGTTGTTCCATGAAACAGTTACTTTTTGGAAATGCTATAGGCTACAAAGCAACTCTGAACATAAAGCAATGGAATAGGAGGATAATGTCTCAGAGTAGAAAATAATCTCATAGGATGGCATGAGAATTTAGCTAAGCATCACTGCCAAGCCAGGAAACATTTCCTCTACAGAATTCATTGTTGTTAAGTTTCAAAATATTGTAAATACAGATTATGAATAAAGGAAAACTTTGATCCTCTGCTTCCAGAGAAAGATCCTTTTTTACATTTTGCATTAAGCAAAATCAGCCTCTGTTTTTCCTCATAGCAACTCCCGCTTATCACCCACTTTGCCAGCAGGGCAGAGGGGCACAGGACTCTTGCCCAGGCTCAGCCCAGCCGCGGAATCACAGGCTTCAATGGGACTGAAAATACAACAGGCGTACAGCAGCCTGCAGCCCTAAAACCTCTGCTCAAACCATTACACTCCCAAAATTAATTCTGTCCCTGAATATTTCTACAGACCATCAAGCCAGGTGCGGCTAAAGTCCAACCACTCCCCATTACTCACTCGCCTGGCACCCGTCTGTACGGCCGGCTACTCACACCCAGGCACTGGCGCAGCAGGGTGCTCTCCCCGCCACACGGGCTGCTCGAGTCCGTGGTCTGTTCAGGGTGTGCTGTGACCCTGCAGGTGCTGGGACACAGATCAGCTAGTGGAGGTCTGCCCTCAAATTCAGACCTTGCAGCTGGGACTGGCAGTGCTGCTGCTGTCCCTGAAGGACAAGGGGACGGACAGACCAGCAAAGTCAATCCTGGCACCTTTCAACAGTCAAGTCTTTCTGCAAAAGGACAGGAGATGTTTTCCTTTCTCAGATGGCAAACTTTGCAGGGGCACAGGCAGAGTCCAGAAGGCTGCTCGTTCTTTCCAGCAGCGCCATGTGAAGCAGCATATACGCATAAACAAGGGGCTTCCACGGAGAAGCTGGAACCCCATTTCAGAAAAGCAAGCCCTTGGTGTGACGTGCAGTGCTCTCCTAGGAGGTGACCTGGTACCTAGCACTGGGACTTAGCTCCTGAGCTCCAGAGATCTCCTCCTCCTCACCCTAACACAAAATGCACCCTCAGTTAAGATTTGTTCTCCTGCTGAGTAATTTCTGCAGTACTGACATCCTGCTGAGCAGCCGCACTCAGCTGAGGAGTTGAACTGTTTGACCCAGAAAGACCTGCTCTATACCCTTTTATCTGAGGGCAAGCACAGAATTTTACAAAGAAACTGACTGCATGAGATCCAAGAAAACCATTTTTCCACCTTTTTTTTCCCTGTTAGCACCAGTGCTCCTGCTAGCTCATAGCCAGTAAGTTCTTCCTGTTCATCACCAGCTTCATTCCTGATTATCCTGAACACACACGAGGATAACTACTTTAGTGCCGCTGGATTGGCTTTGGTATGACTCATACACAGCAGCATTTCACCTTAACGGCTTTGGAAGGCATGTCACAGCAAAAAGAGTGCCAATTCATCCTTTTAACTCTAACTTGGATTAGCATAAACCATGGATCAAACCACTCAAAAGATCTGTACTCAGTTGCTACTTGGCGAAGTACTCGGTAGCCTGTGGCACACTAAGACACTGCTTTCCCAGAAAACAGTGGAGAGGTGTGAGAAGACTCCAATCGCAAGAAAGCTCATTTAAAAATAAGAACCATTGCTTTATGGCTGGGTTCATCACCAGGAATTGACAGGCCCTCAGACATATTTACTCTCATGCGATTACATGATTCACTTCATATGTTTTGGATCACAAATCCTACAGAGCAGAGCAGCTCTGCCATTCCTCACACCCATCTATAAACCATTCAAAGTACCTGAACAAAAGTATTTGCCAATTTTTATTTCAGACTTCCTTTCTGAGACTGCTAAACAGAGAATAAAATTAGCGACTAGTATAATCTAAAAAAGCGTACATTAGCGTCAGGAATGGTAACTCCTTACCTGGCCACAAAAATTACAATTATCCATTATTACAGAGACAATTGGCACAGAAAAGTAATTTTGTTCATTCTGAGTAGAAAGAAATAACCCAAATTCCCCTCCTTTTATTGATTCCCCCAGTATAAAATTTCTGAAGATATGACAAGGTGGTATGTTCCACATCTAAAATATAAATCTTCTAACACCAGGCAATGTAAGAATCCCTCAATATTTGACAGTGATTTAATTAACATCCATAAATATTTGCTGCCAGCTACCTCATAATGTTTATTCAAGGTAGCTTGAGAGCATGATCACAGGAAAAACAAACTTTATTTTTCCTCTACAGATTAACTCAGCCAACAGGGTGGTAATTAGATCTGAGCCAATTTTCTCAGAGTGCCCACATCGCCCATCTTGGATGGAAAGTTTTCACAGCAGGAAACATACCTTATAGTGTTTTTAAAAAAGGGGGTTATTTTTTAAAACAGGTTTTAAGAGGGTCAATGGAGAATTGCCTATACTGCTGGAAATTATTACTAAGAAAATAATACAGTGTTTTACAATGTAAAAGAAACACAAATCAAAGGCACAATTTCAAGTATAGCCTTCCAGATATTTAGACTAGCTTGGCAACACTTCACCTTGAGAAAAGTCCATCCCCATATGTACACATGGCTGTCAACTCTAACCAGCAAGCTCTACGGAAACATATCTTACAAATGTTAGAACTAAGCACTAGAAATAACAAATACACCTGCGGTTACCAACATACAGCAAAAGCCAGCCTCATGTGTAGCTGTTTTCTACCCCAGGATTGCATCCATGTTGAAAAAGCCAGTACCTAAGTAACCTTTTACCTCAGTAAAAGAACATACAATCCCTAAAATATGCAGAAACACGCAAGATGACTGGATTTTTCTATACGTGGAACAGTCTCCAAACACCTTTTTGCCTGTATACAAAAACCTGTATACATGCATTTTGTATACCTGTTCATGTATACAAAAACAATTTGGTATGAATAAGCCTCTTAGAAATCAAATGCCAGACTCCCAGGCTGTATTTACAAACAGCACCTGTATTACCTACTCTGATTGGAGAGGAAACTGAAGTTTTTACCTATGATACTGCAGAAAACCACAATCAACATTCAGTGCTCTCTTTAGATTTGGATATCTAAGAAAGAGGTATTTCATTTCTTACTCTGATCTAAGTCTGTTCAGACTGAAGCATTCAAGTTTGATTTTGGAGATAGTTCCCATCATCCAACAGCTTGTAAGCTCTGTGTTCACCCACCAGGAACCGATGTGCTGATATTCTGAGAAGAGGAGCGTGGGGGAAGGATGCCACAGCTAAAATACAACATGCCAGAGGTTTTGCTCCAGATGGGGAACACCGCTACATGAACACTGCAGATCTGTCAACGCCTTGGGCGGGTTGGCAGGCAGAACATCAGGAAAAGGGTACCCAAAAGAAAAATATTTTATGAAGAAATGTAAAAGCTAACAGGCACACCTTTGCATCACGGCCATATGGACAGTCCCTGTGAAAGAACCTGAAAACCTGTGACATCAGGCTTAGCTCAACATCAGATCCTGAATGAGACAAAACTGCTAGCTGCACCGAGCAAGGATGACCTTTTTCTCTCCCACATCCAAGGCAAATCACAATCATCCATCCTTATAAACCTTTTCAACCTTTGTCAAGAGAGGGGTGACTCGAGGAAGCCTGCTTCATACAGGCATGAGAGTCTCCAGAACTCTGGTTACCAGCTCCCTGTGAACGAACAACAGCAGTATCTGCTCGCTCTCCTTGCGCTGAAGCCTATGAAAACAGCAGAGATTGAGAGAGCACTGTCCCAGGGCTGACTGGCTCTGTGATCATTATCATGAGACTTGAGCATCATGATATCATCCAGTGATACAAATTTGATTGGTGAATTAGACGAAGTACCCAATTTGGTGTTTACCCAAACTGCATGGGGTTTTTTCCCAGCTGTGAGGAGACAAGAGAGTACCTGTTTCAACAAAACGTCAGAGTGGTGCAGATGGACAATATCTGATAATAACAAACTAATTGCTGACTTTTTTTTTTTTTTTAACCAAAATCAGTCTTACAGAGCAAGTTCATATTGAATCAGTAGGTCATCATACAAGGCTGTGGCATTTTTGACAAGGAACCTGAAAGCTGGACTTAATGCACTGTTGAATCACAGCTTAATGCAATTTCAATGCTTGCAGTGTCTTCTCCAGGCGAGATCCGCAGCTTTCACAGCCACTTGATACTGTCCGAGCAGATGGGGAAAATAAAAAAAAATTCACACCTCATCTCTCAGACTCCAACAAGCACTTAAAAAAAGCTACTGATAAGATACTTCTGTGCTTCAGTAAGTCAGCCTAGAGTTAATTCTACAATCATTTTTAAAACATCACCTTCACCAGTTACAGGATGTTCTTTATATTTTAATCAATAAAAAACTAGTTTGCACCATGCTATTCAATTCTATACAACACAGTAACACCAAAAGCAAGGTTAGCCTCAGAGACAGATTTCCGTAATAAACCTGTTTTCATTAACAAGTCAAGCATATCACAAATATTTCAAATCTTTTGGGCTGACTTTTAAACACTTCCCTTGAATTGCAGCTTCCAAAGACCTATCCTTTAGCACTTATGTAGTTTCTGAGTAAAGTTATTAAAAACATGACTGAGAAACTGTGTATAATAAATTAAAATAACAAGAGTGATGAGAGACCATTTTATCTCCCAAGCAGACATAGAAGAAGGAAGCAAACGAGGCTGCAGTGGAATTTCTACCCCCAAGGCACTGTCCCATGACTGTCACTCCCTCCACCCTCTTCCATCTTACTTTTATAATTCCAGTGGATGCTGGTGACTTGGATCTCCTGAGTTGGAATATATTCCTCAATAAATTTCTTTCCCTGCAGCCGGTGCCAGAGTGTGGTTTTCCCAGTGTTCCTGTCCCCTCGGATGACAATTTTCACTAGGGAAAAGAGCAAGCAGACAAATAAAGTTGATTAAAAACAAATCGAAGAATGCTGTGAAAAGCATGTTAACTTTTTGCAAGCATTATTCAGATGTAATTAGCTCTCCCATATTACATAGGCACGATGGGGTTTGTTAAAAAACATGAGCCTCAGTCATTAAAATTAGTGTTTATTCAGCTATTCACACTAGCTCAGCAGAAAGAACCAACATCAAGATTGAATCTTCAGAATCTGCACAACTTCAGCCAGCTAAGTCTCTGCTCCTTCCGTCCTCCTGCCTTCTCTACCTCTACCCAGCCCTTACTCCCACTCTGCCATACCCTATTCCTCTGCTAGCCTCTTATGCCAGGCTTCTCCTTCAATTACCTCCTCTATTATTCCCATTTCTCCCTAAACACTTCTCATTCCTTGAGAAAACAGAATCATAGAATCATTTAGGTTGGAAAGGACTTTTAAGGTCATCGAGTCCAACTGTTAACCTAACACTGCCAAGTCCACCACTAAACCACGTCCCTAAGCGCCACATCTACACGTCTTTTAAATCCCCCCAGGGATGGTGACTCAACCACTGCCCTGGGCAGCCTGTTCCAGCTGGACACCCCTTTCGGTGAAGAAATTTTTCTTAATATCCAATCTAAACCTCCCCTGGCCCAACTTGAGGCTGCTGCCTCTTGTCCTATCGCTTGTTACTCGGGGGAAAAGACCGACCCCCACCTCACTACAACCTCCTTTCAGGTAGAGAGGGATAAAGTCTGCCCTCAGCCTCCTACTCACTCCCTAGACCCGGGTGCTCACTGAAAGCTCAAGGACCAGTTCTCAGCTTACCCAATTAGGCTGGGTCCTGCGTTAGGAGGTGCTTCTCCCTACATCCCATGGGGGTGTGACTGTGAACCCCGGCACTGGTGAAACCGTTCTTCTGGAGTGGTGTTGGAGAGCTGAGGGGCAGCTTCTGGTGAACGTCACTGCAGAGTTAAGCTGTCATCGCTCTCAGCTATCCCCAACTTTCTTGTACTGGGGCAGCATCCCCTCTTCCAGGGGAAGCAGAACAAGACTGTGTATTGCTCTTCAGCTGCTCCAGCTCACAGCCCAGATGGTCTCAGGTGAGGACGCAATCTTTGGCAGGGGCAAGGTAGTTTACGTTCACAGGGGTCTATCTTAAACTGCCCCTGATAAATTCACCAAACTGCCTCTGTTGATGGCCACAGTTTGACTCAAATTAAATCAAAACCAGTCTATCTTACATGCATTAGAAACAAGCTAAACTGAACCAAAACAAGCATGCCCCTGTGGGGAAATAAACTCACTTAAATAACAGTGAAATAAAACGAAGAGAAACTGAATCTCTGTGGGTCCTCTGTGTGTCAGAGGGACAGTCTCTACCACAGGAGCCAGCCCTTAGCTGGTTTTAGGTGCGGGTGTACTGATGGCACTCGGCAAAGGCATTCTCAGAAACTGCAGTCTTGGGTAAAGGCACAAAGTTCCACTTCCACCGACTGGCCTCACACCCAGCAGCCGAGGCAATCCACCACCACGTGCCTGTGCACATGTGCTTGTATCCGCAGCAAGCGAAGTCAGGCAATGGAGAAACTCACTCAAACCCTCCCAAGGAAGTGTCCAAAATATCATAAACTGTACACAACCAGGCAAAGTAACTTCTGTAGCAATTAATACCATGAACTTTCCAGAGTCTACCCTAACACTACCTTGTTTTTTCTGAAAACAGTACGCGGTGTTTTCTAAATTTTCTGTTACATTATAGGATTTTTTTTTTTAATACCATCCTTCTTTTAAGTGGCAACCACAAGGCTATTGGGAAGCGTAAGCTACTTGAACAGAATTTTTATGCTTGCATTTTGAATAGGAGCTATCATCCCCTAGAAAATGGGCCACTTAGAGACATCTAATGGCAGAATCAGGTGATTAGCATTAGGTTCTGCATCATCATTTGGGCAAGGAATCTCAGACTGAAAGCTGCCTTCTATTGTAAATCATGACTTATTGCAGGCATTTCAGACAAAAGTTTAAGAGGTAAACTTTAAGGTAAAACAGACAACATATGCAAAGTTTGTGGAAGGTTTTGGTGAAATTTTGTGCTGCGGTTCCACTGTGCTTTTGTTGTTGTACACTGAGAGGTACTCCTGTTTATTCTTTTACAAAGTTACTTATTGAAATAGCAAAAGGATAATAAAAGCAAAAATGAGCATAGTATTTATAGGCTGACTTAACTTACAGGTCCCAGAGCATCTCTGCAGAGACAACAAAGCGTTTTCTGAATTTCCTGTCGCCCTGTGTGTGATTCTGTTTCCTACTTACAGATGGTGAAACAATCAATGGAGGATTCCTTCGATTTTTCTTAATTACTGCAGCAAGTCTATGGCATAGGCAGAATAAGATTCCATTTGTCCCCTTTAAAACCCTTCTAAATGCTCTCACTGCCTACCTTAGAGAGCCATTTAAAAATTCATATCCCCCCATGAAGTGCAGCATGAGATACCTTAACAGTGAGTTTTAAGGGACAACTAGACCCTTCCTTAAATAGTTAGGCTGCTCTTAAGGTGCACGTTCAGGATCACTCCCAGGCGACTTGACAGTGAGCTCTTCCCAGAAGGGGCAATCTTACCTCCCCCAGGACTTTCCTAATGCCAACAGCATTATTTACGCAGCTACACACTGAGTTGGATCAAGGAACTGAACTGGCTGAAAACTAACCCTTAAATTATTCCTTTTCAGTTTTCTCCTCTAGCTCAAGTGCCCAGCTGCATGAGCAGCAGGGCCAGCACAGGGGAGGCACAGCTGGAGTGGCAAGGAGATCACCCCCACCCCTCAGCAGCTCACATTTAGATCAACGTAGGGTGCTTGTGGCACCACATACTCAGTTTGAACAGGTCCAATGGCCCTTTCCAGCTTCAGCACTCTCCATGTTAGGATCTCTTTCCTCCTACATAGTGCATGAGTTTTCACTGACTTTTTTCCTGAAGAAAGAGAAAGTCTTTAAAAACAGAACAGGAAGAAGGCAGGTGATGTAAATAATTTTTAGCAAAATGAAATCTGTATTTGGGACTTTGGCTGCAGCAGGTGTACCCAATAACAGGCATCTGCAAGACAGAAGAGCTGAGTGAGCTTCAGGGCACAGCCAGAGAGGTACATCACAGGCCTGGGCAGTGTCTGAATGTGGAAAGAGGACGAGTAATTATGGGTGAGGTTAGTGCTGTTACCTACAGGACAATAACAATTACTGCCTTATTTTGACTGTAAGTTAAATCAGTACTTACTGCAAACAGCCATGGGTTTGTAGAAAAGACAGCAGAATTATCTGTGGGAAGAAGGGTAGGCATGGGGAATAGATCAAACCAATCATTTTATTCATATTGTCACTGTGTCAGGGAAAAATAGAGGGATTTCCATTCTCCAGATGGGGAAATGGTAGCAGAGCGGTGAAGATACAGGCCCAGAGAGTAGGTCTCAGACCAACTCAGAACTAGGAATCAGGAACTTCCAGCTCTGCCCATATTCCTCCAGGACACTGCAGCAACTAAGGATCTCAAACACTGCAGCAAAGGTGCCCAATGTTCTCTGCTAATAATCCCCATACAGAGGGTCATACCCTTGCCCTCATTAAGATCTTTGGGACTGTGACTACAAGGCTGCAGTTCAAATGCTTCAAGCTGGTTCTGCTGCCAAAAGAAGCACACCCGATCTGCAGACTCCCCCAGGCACACTTCTCGGGGGGAACAGGCCAGACAGCGGTCAAAGCAGGTTTGCCACAAGTTGCACAAACACCTGAGTCAGCAGTAGCAGAACATGAGAAGGTGGGAAGCAGCAGGAAGAGGGGAAGCCTTTCTTTTGGGAGTAGTGCTGAATGAAAATACTTAAAACTACAATCAGAGTCTGGGAACTACTACTCTAAAACAACACAAAAGAAGTAAGGACTACAATGATTACCAAAAGATACACGGTATTAAGTTTTGTCTTTTAAAGCACATTTTAGGCAGAAAAGTAATAAGGGGAAGGACTGGGGAGAATTCTTAGAGCTACTGACTTTGGTATTTCAGCACTGGTGACTGTTCAGGGCAGGCCTGCAGCTCACCAGGAGGAGAGCAGCCCACGCTCCAGACGTACACAGCGTTGGGGTTTGTCGGGTGGTGTGCCCACTGGATGCGGCATTAAGAATAAAGCCCAGAGCAGAAGGTGTACCATGTTCTGGGCAACAGGACAGATGGATCTGAACCTTTAGCACTTCCATGTCTTTTGCTCCTGTCACTGATCATCAACGGGTAAGTCCCAGGAGATCCTCTTGCCAGTGTAATCCAGCCAGAACCGTTCATTTCACCCTTTGCTCATCATTGCCTTACATAAACTTTCACATTTGAGTAACCTGGTGCTGGTACTTCCTTCTGTAATTTGTCTGGTAATTTGTTTAAACAAGCCCTGCTGCCAAAGGAATGAGATTCACCTCACTCTTTCTCCACCGAGCCTACTCGCTCTGGCCTCCCTGGGCCAGCACAGCTATCCGAACGGTGATGCAGCAGACCTGATCCAAGTTCAGGCTATCCCAAGCAGGAAAAAAAGAGCAAGTTTTTATAAAGACTGGTTCCCCATACTTGGAACTGTGGTCTCCCATAAACATCCGAGCCATTACATGTATGGTACAGACCCACATCATTTTTACCTCTGTACCTTCCACAGTGCTCAGGGAACTCTGGTGTTATTTGGGCCACGGTATGTAAAACACAGGAGCTCCGTGCAGATGATAAAGAGAGCAAATAAGGAATGTGTGTGCTGGGAATGCAGTATGAAAACACTTTTGTTTTGAAATAGGATGTCCCATGCAGACGAAATGACTGCTGCCGAGGGCTAATACTAGCCTTTACGCTCATCATTCCGTTAGCAATCTAAACGTACTCACCCTGCAACACTCCTCCTTTTGAAAACTTAACTGTAGTGGGAGAGAGACCATCAAAACAAATCATTTCGGTTTAACTTAGAGGTGCATGCTATCCAGTGCTTGTAATCCTCAGTGCCATTAAAACACCACACAATCTTCAGTATCACCTCGAACGGGGGGACTGTCTGGCTACAAAATGTACTTGACAGCCGTGAAGGCTGGCACAGCATGGCCTGTTCTGAGCCCCGCAGAGGGGCACCAAGAGCCAGGTGATAAGGCCCATGTCCCAGCCATTTGCTGCCCACTTTATCAGCAAGCCACTCAAGGCACTCTTAGCACACTAAATATATTTCTGGGAAGGAAACAGGCTTCAGTTCACAATCAGTAATGGTCTATGAAAGCAAGGAAACGTTTCTGTAAAACCAGTCACCACAGCACTCTTTGGTTTAGGTCCAGGCAACTCCAGGGGAACAGAGAAGTTTTAAAGATCTGTGTGTGTTAACAGTGGCTACAAAACACATGTTGCACTCCTCTGCTGAATGTCATATATTTACTAAGAAAGAGGCATTGGCAATGCATAGGATTTGCAGCTCTGCCCTTGCTGAGCAACGGCCCTTGTAATGACATTCCTTCACAGCCCACCTTCAGGTGAGACCACAGCCTCACCGTGCCGGAACCTACCCCATCTACCCAGTGCCGTGGCTATGTAGAGTACTTCGAAGCCCTTTCGTAAGCCTGCCTGTATCTCCTATAAATATTATATAATAGCGTTCCCAGGAAGAGTTACTATGGAGATTGGAAAGCTTCCCTTAAGGCAGTGACAGAAAGCTGCAGTTTATTCCAGATATGAAAGCAGTAACTAGAACACAAATCCTGATAGAACAGGGCACAAACCAAAAAGCTTTCCCGAGGCTTTCAGTAACGAGACAAAAAGCAGCAAAGCTACAGTGGGTAGCTCAGCTGTTGGCATTTTTGGCCTTGCTGTATTAATGGCAAGCAGGTACACACCCACGCAGGTTCGTTGACAATGCAGTTAGTCAACATGTACCAAAGAGTTGTCCCCATCAACTGCTGTGCCAGCAGGATGCAGCTCATCCGTACTGTCCACAGCACAAATATTCACTTTCTGTAAAGCCAACTCCTTTCTCTTACATAATTCACAAGCTGGTATTAGCTACCTGATCTCAACCATGTACCAGTGAAGCACGTGGATGTCTTCTGGTCTGTGGGCTGCACGAAGCCTCTGCACAGCTCAAGAGTCTTTAACTAGCAGATGTCCAGGTACATGCTTAACGATGCAGTATGTATTCCAAGACACAATGGAATGTGTCACCCTGTCTTTCACTGGAAATCAAGTCTCTTAACAACAACGCTGTGCTTCTGTTCACATTCATGACTGCTTGCTAAGACACTAATTCTTTAAATTAAGCACTACTGGCACATCTAACAGATATGCTATGGATAAAGGCACCAAATGCTTTCCCTAGTAAAGCAGAGAGCTTCAAAACATATCAGTTCAAAAGCACAGTCAATAGTGATAATACTAAACAAAGCAAGAAAAGCCCCAACCCCCAAAGTGCTAACCTCCCCCTTCACGTTCTTTTTCAGATTAAGATCCAACATAAGCTTTATTCCTCCAACACGTGTGCCTTTACAGAAATTATTCAGTGCCACGTTTACAAATCAGTCTCTCTCCCAGCTGCCAATCTCCCGGCCTTCTGCAATCTGACTTAACTGCCTGCCTGGATCCACACAGACAAGCTGATACTCGCAGTGCTCTCTGGTACCATCTCTATTTTCAGACAGGATGACATAACTACTGTCCCCATCTCACAACTGTTACTTTGGGATGTATTTCACACACTTGCAGTACCTTCCTGACACATTATATAGAAATAACCTTTACTGAGCTTCAAGGGAAAAACACAACCCTAAGTCTCAACACTGAAAAGAAAAAAATTCTGAAAACGTTCCCTGAGAAAAGAGTAAATGTATCAGTTGCAGAAAAGATAGAATGAAATTATGTACCAAGGGCACGTCACTCACCTTTTGTTAAAGCCTCGCAGAGGAGAGCTTTTCAATAGACCCTTATCATATAACTACTAGAGCTTAATTATAAATACCATTATCCTGGGCTGCAGGGAAGGTCACCCACACACTCAGGGGAGTTACCTTCTTGATGCTTTAACTGACAAAAATTGATTTACAAGGAACCTCTCTTGTGCCACAGTCAGCGGAACGCAGGCAGCCATTCAGGCCATCCGCTGACTGGGGACACTGCTGCACTACAGGTTCCCAAGTCCCGCACAGAAAGATAAAAGTTTCCCATCCCTTACTCCTCCCACGCTTCCGCAAGCTCTAACATTTAATTGCAGACTTGGCTTTGGACGAATACTGGCAAAAGCACCACCGCGCACAACGGAAGCATCTGCATTTCACAGTCCCGCCGGGGTCCCTGGGCACGCTGTGGGGCATCAGATGGGACGGACCGATGCNCGCCACGCGCACACCCCCCCCTTCCCTCCCCGTGTCCCCCGGTTCACGCGTGTCCCCCGGCCGGCGCACGCGGGGCCCCGCGGGGGGGGGGGGTTGCTCGCGTGTGCACACGCGTGTCTGAGGCGCGGCCTGCGTGAACACGCGTGTGCGGGCTCCGAGTGCGCCCGCGCGTGTCCTGGGCCCGCGCGGCTGGGGCACGCCGTGGGCGCGAACCCCAGGACCCCCTGTGCCCCCCCCGCCAAAGCCAACTGTAACCTAACCCTTCCAGGACCCCCGCAGTCCTCTCATGGGACCCCCATAACCCCTGTCATCCCCTCCTGGGACCCCCGTAGTCCCCCAGGACCCTCGCAATCCCCTCCTGTGAGCTTCATAGGCCTCCCCACCCGTGACCCCCATAAACCCTGTAAACCCCTTCCTGGGACCTCCATAGCNTGCCGCCCGACAGACCCCGCGAAGCCGGGCTCCGACTCACTGTTATACTGGACTCCCTTGGCAAACCTCCTCTGCAGAGCCTGGTTCATGGACTGCAGCCCCGCAGGGATATTCTTGTCTCTGACCGGCGTCTGGTCCGAGCCCACCAGCTTCTTCAGGGCTGAGAACATCTTTCTGGTCCCACTCCTGCGCCACCACCTCCAGGAAAAGGGCTGCTGCTCCGGGGCTCAGGGGCAGGGCGGCCCCGGGGGGGGCATAGGGGGAGGTCACGGCTCGAGGGGGTGCGGGTGAATCAGGGCTGGGGCCGGGCTGGTCCGGCCATGAGGGGCCTCCCGGGCTCGGCAGGGCGGAGGTGTGCGGTCTNCTACCCTGTGACCACCATAACCCCTATAATCCCCTCTTGGGACCCCTATAGCCCCCTGTGATCCCCATAACCCCTGTAATCCCCTCCTGTGACAACCCCGTTTTCCCCCTGTGACCCTCATAACCGCATAATTCCCTCCCGTGACCCCTCAGGGTCCCCTCTGACACCCCGTAATCCTTTGCTGTAAACCCCCCGTAGCCCCCCGTGATTGTCCCCCTCCCCATGATCCCTATCCCGGCCCATGTCTGGGCCTCCCCAGTCCCCCCATGACCTCGATGCAGGAGCAATTATTCACCTTTAGGGAGGAGCAGGCACTCGTTCCCCCCCTTGCTGACCCCTTCCTGGCTGCCCATCACCATCCCCTGGGAAATGGGGGGCTGAACCCCACCCAGCAGGATGCCCTGAGCCCCTCGGTGCCCCGGTTGGCCACCCCAGCACCGCATGGGCAGAGGGCAGCGGGCTGAGGAAGGAGCAGAGACTCAGTGGGGAGCACCCAGCACCCCGCAACGGGGGGGGACACCCCACCAGGGAGGCCAGTGAGAACCCCACAGCATCCCCTGCCCCTCCTGGACTCCACACCCTGCTCCCCACCAGCTCGAGGATTGACACTGGGCTCGTTGGTCACGTTAGACACATTTACTGTTGGAGACATCTCCTGTGCTGCTGGCAGCTGCCGGCACCCTCCTGCGGGGCCCCGGTGCTGGGCGCCGGCAGCTCGTTCTCTGCCCGCGTCAGTTTGACAGATGCAGGAACTCCTCGTCCTCTGCAAGTGGAGAGACACACAGGGTGACGGACAGACCCACAGACCCCCTCGCCCCGCAGGCAGATGGCGATGGTTGCTCCTTCCCACTTTGTCCCTGCCGTCAGTGATGGGGGCAAGCAGTCTAGACTCTTCGTGCACCCCCATGCTGTCCTGGGATGTCACTTTGTGTCCCACCACCTTCCATGGTGGCATTAATGCACTTTATATTGGTGACAGGGGTAATAAAAGATGGGTTCTGCCCTAAGACATGTTACTCTGGCCGCACCTCTCATCCGTGGGGCATGGTAAGCCCCCAGCTCCTGCCCCGCTGGGAGCAGGCTGTGGTTGAACACCCCTGAATTCACCCCTCTCTACGGGAAGATTTCCCCTGACACACTCCTGAAAACCCGCTTGTCCATTCACCAGAGGGGGAAGCGGTGCCCGATGTGTCTCCCAAGGAGGTTCAATACAGAAACCCCTGTGCTGACTAGAGCTGGAGGGTCTGGCAGGCGTCACACGGAGGGTAGACCCCTGGCAGGGACCCCGGTTTGGTCCTTATTTGGTGTCAGGGTTCCTACACCCCCGCAAATCTTTCAGCCACTCGTCCCTCACTGGCATTCCCTGCCTGGGGGCTGGCATCTCCACTGCTCCCCACTGCACCCCATCCTGCTCAGGGCTGTTTCCCCTTTTATCAAGACCATTTTGAAGTTCAGTTGTGGCCTCAGTACATCTGCAGCCTATACGTACCTCGCTGTGCGATACTGTCTGTAGATTAATGACCATATTCCTCAGTCCGTCAGAGTCCCCAAAACAGGACAGCACAAAACCATCCCAGACTCATCCTGGACCCATGACAAACCCACCCTCACTACAACCTCCTTTCAGGTAGAGAGGGTCCTGGACCCATCCAGACCCAGGACAGATCCATCCCAGACTTATCCTGGACCCAGGATAGACCCATCCTGAACCCATGCAGATCCAGGACAGCCCCATCCCAGATCCAGGACAGCGCTGTCCCGACCCCAGGCAGACCCAGCACACCCAGCCCCAGCCCAGAGCAGGACAGGAGATGGTGCAGGCTGCTGCCCCGGCTCCCCCGGCACAGCGCAGTGCGGTGCGGGCAGGGTGCAGGCAGGGTGGGGGTACCTGGCAGCGGAGGAGCCCCGCAGTACTCCTTGCACTCCTTCTCTGAGTAGAACTGGTTCCCGTTGCCCTTGCAGCCTCCGTAGCTGAACGTGATGCACTTGCCCTGAGCCGCGTCAAAGGCCCAGCGTGTCACCGGCTTCTGGCAGGGACCCTGGACGATGGGCAGCCTGCAGGCAGCTGCGGGGGCAGGGGGCTGCTCTGAGGGCAGGAGGTTCAGGGCCCCCCACACCTCCCACATGGATGACAGACACGAGGGGTTCGAGGCCACTCTCAGCTTCCCTCTGATGCCTCAGCAAAGGCACCTCCCGTGCCCTCGCCCTATGCCTCCTGGTCGCCCCACTCACCCTCCGTCCGGCACGCCTGCAGGCACTCCTTCTCCGAGTAGAAGTTGTTGCCGTTGCCCAGACAGCCACCATAGAGGAAGGTTTCACAGGCCATGGAGGAGGAGTTGTAGAAGAAGCGGGAGAGCATCCCACTGCAGGGCCCGGGGTCCCGGCTCAGCCGGCACGAGTCTGCGGACGAGCGTGGCACGGGCTGTCACAGGCAAACGGGGATAAGGGCAGGGGGATGCCTGATGCAGCCCCCCTCCCCTGGGACGTACCTTCCTTATTGCCGATGTAAGGGGGCAGGGGTCCCGTGGCCGAGCCCTCCTCGGGGGGCAGGACTGCTCTCCGCGCTCTCTGCACAGGGAAGGAAGCACAGAGCTGCCGTCAGCCCCTGCCCCTGGGACCTGCTGCCCACCCCATCGCCCCTGGACCCCCGTTGCCCCTGGGATGGGCTATGTCAGGGGCAGCTCTGCTGGCTGCTACAGCCCGTGCAGGCTCCAACCCTCCTTGATGCTTCCAGCACATGTCCAGTCATTGATCTTGGGTCAACAGGCTGTGATCCCTCTACATCTTACGGTCTTCCCAGCCCAGTGCTCATCCTGGGTTGGCACCAGGATCGTGTATTTTGGACAAAGACACCCAAAATGTCCCAGTTACGCCATGTGCTGGGCTGGAGATGTATCTCTCCTCTCGCTGACGCAGGGTGGTGTGTCCTCCAGATGTGTTACCTACTCTCAAGTCAACTGGGCTGTTTCTCCTATGGAAGTCCTATTCCCTCTTGAAAATCCTTCTAAATTCAACCCTGCGAGATTGGGAGGTGCTAGGTGACTGTACCCAAAGGATCAGTGGGGTGCTGAGCTGCCTCCCCATCCCTGGAGGGGGAATCCACAGCCTGGCTGGGGCACCCACAGCCAGGCAAGGAGCAAGGACACACCAGGCTCCACATGTGACAACTTTCACCCCGTGAAAAAATCAGAGTAGGAAAGGGCCATTGCCTTCCATTTGGGAATGAGCCCTGGTGCCCACTTGGCCGCTGGGACCCTCAGCCTGCAGCCTGTGCCTGTCTGTGCCCCTCTCCTCACGGGCAAAGCCCATCAGTGGAGATGAAAGAGCTTCTCCCGGGTCAGTCAGTGGAGCCACTGCCCAAACGTGTCCTGCTCACGGAATCTGGTCCCTGGACACCAGGTCTCCAGTAGGTTTGGCTTGGAGGGGATGTTCCCAGCCTTGATCCATCTCAGGAGGTCCTGGGTGGACCACTCACCTGGGGGGCAGTTGCAGTCTCCTGGGGGACACATTCACCTGGCCCAGATGACAAGAGAGAAGGTCAGCAGCATGAGAGGCGCGGTGTCCTGACAAACTCATCTCACCGTGGTCCTGCACCGTGCATACACGGGACCCCGGGTAGGGGATGCCCTGCCAGTTTCACCCCAGCATTCTTTCCCTCTTGCTGCTTTCCACCTCCCACTCTCAGGAGCATCACCCTACAATCCCCACACCCACCTGCATCACGCTAGCACTTTCTGGCCCCTGGGCTGACCAAGGAGCTCCTCAGGTCCTGGGAGCACCCAGCCATGGGGAGTGTCCCTGGGTGTCCTGCGCCCTCATCCCAGCACAGTGTTGTGGGGTCCATTGACTTGACAGCCCAGCAAGGACCCCACCAACTGGAAGCTGGTGGAAGCCTGACTGATATGTGGCCTTGTCTCCATCCCATCCCATCCTACCAAAGCCTTTGCCTCTTCTCCCTCCATCCTGACCGCCCCCCTTCTCCCCACCCTCACACACCAAGAAGGAGCAGCCCCAGTGCGCCGGCATGCTGGGGGGACAGGCAGTGGGGGAGGCGCGTGCCTCGTGGTAGGTTACCTCTGTTGGCCAGGATGAAGATGGAGTCCATGGGGATGCCTATCTCCAAAGCCAGCTGCTGGAAAGCCTCAATGAGATCCTCCCGCAGCTCTGGGCTCCTCCCTGGGCAAGGGAACAGGCTGTGAGGGGGGTTGGCAGAGGAGGGGGTCTGCATGCAGCCCCCCAGCCACCACTGACCCGCAGAGCTCAGGCAGCTACAGGCAGGCCCAGTAACAGCCTCCCGGTCCTACCCAACCTTTCTCCATTACTCTTGACCAGCCTTGACCACGGCCTTGGACAAAGTGGTTTTAACATCTCTCAATCATGAAAGACAGCATCTTCTGCCACTTCAGGGCCTGGGTTTCTTCCAAGCAGATATTGCCACCTTCATTCCAAACAACAGGCTGGTTTGGATGTTGATGTGTGATGTGGCTCTAAGGTGAGCCATAAGACTCAAACTCTGCAGTGCCAAAGACGAGCTGGTCCACTTCCAAAGCTATGGTCAGGTCCCCCAAAGCCAAGGGGGCACCTCCTTTGGTGGTGTTTCTGAGCTGCATTGGCCCACCCCAGAGCCTACTTGCCCACAAATGCCGTAGCCAGACGCACCGTACAGCTTCAGGGTGGTGCTTGGGCCAAAACTACTTTTCTTCTTCATCAGAATGACAGCGTATTCTTCATAGTTGGTGCGGAGCACATAGGACCGGATAGACACATCCCATTCTGGGTGAGACAGAGACACAGGGGACATCATTCCTGCCCCTCAGAGAGCAATGGGACAGTGTGAGACAGCCCCAGAGCTGGGGGCTGAACTCAGGCAGCTAATTCAAGAAAATAGCTGATTTTTGGGGAGCAGACTCTGATACAACCCTGACTCCCTTTAGGCTCATCAGCCTCTTCTTAGTCAAGGGGATTGGAAACCAAGGGTTGCGGACAACTGAGATACCACCAATGCTCCTGAAACGTGGCTGGTGGGAGCCTGCCCCAGCTTGGGACCTTGGGGACAGGAGGGATCTGCTGGAACATCTCATAGTCCCGTGCCTATGCAGGGACAGTGGTGAAACAGCCCCTTTCCCCCAACTTCACTCCATACTTTGGCTGGAAATGACCCAAACTGTGGAGTGCCTTCTGAGCTCTGCTCTCCTAAACCCCTTCCCCAGCTGCTGGCTGTGCCCGGCACTGGTTCCCATCACCCAGCCACGCCGCAGCTCTCGGGGCCGAGCATGTGGGCAGCGAGCCCAACTTACTGGGGTTATAGTAGGTGTATTTGCCGGGGGTGCTGGTTTTCTGGTACTCTCCTGAGATGTGCGTGCAGTCACCTTGCCTGGAGGGAGGAGGAAAACAATCAGCTGCTCGGAGTGATAGTTTTTCCTGGTTATTGCACAAAAATCTTGTCTGGGGCACCAAGGCCATGGCACAGGACCCCTGAAACCCCCCTGCCCAAGGCATTGGGTATCTGAGCCTGATCCAGCCCCTCCTCAGGGTTCTGATGCCAGCCAGAGCAAGCAACCCCCATATCTTGTCCCAGCCCCTGTGAGATGCAGCAGCCCTGGGTGGGGTGGCTTTGGGGGGAGGCTCGAGCACCCACGTCAGTGCCCCATACCGCAGCCTGGTGCTGGCAGTGCTGATCTGGTCGGCACTGGGGCCAGGGCCCAGCACCAGTGTGCCCATGCTGAACTTCTCCTTGTAGTTCTTCATCCATTGGCAGGTCGTGCCGATGGCAATGTCGTACCACTTCCCGTACATCTGCGGGGAGAAGAAAGGGACGTCTCCGCCACGAGCCCTCTCCACCAAGGTGGGGAATCTCCTGGCTTTCTGCAGAGCTGAAATATTCGTGGCCGAGAAAGCAACTGCGGGTTGTTGGTGCACGGTGCCGAGGCCAGAGCTGCTGGAGAATTTGGGAAGCGGATCGACATCAAGCATGATTTTCCTGGGTTCCCTGACCACCAGGCAGGGCTGGAGGCATCAGACTGGCATTTCCCCGTGTGTCCTGGGGGACCAGACCCAGGCACACACGCAGGGCTGTGCAGAGCCTGGCAGGGGACAGGGCTGGCTGCAGATCTCCCAGGCACTCTGCATCCCACATGAATCCTTCATGCTGGGGCTGCCTGCAGGCCCTGCCCCCACCTCTTAGGCTGGGCAGATCAATAGACGTCTCATGGGATTCATCTGCCCTGGCTGCCCGGGCTCCAGCCGCCCTGCTGAGGTGTTTGCTGGGGTGAGGCCATCCCGAAGGGGTGGCACCCCCTGACCGGCACCCTGGGAGGGCCACGCTGCCAATGCCTGTCCCGCACAGCCTGACATCGGCATGGGTAATATCTCCCTCCTTTCTGGAGGAAAATGAAATAAAGCTTTCCCCCATCCCTCCTGCCCCCAGAATTAAGGGACTGCAAGCTGCCGTTACCCGCTCAGCCTCAAAATTCTCCTGCACTTGGATATCCTCATCCTGGTCCCCGACAGGCGTCCCGCTGGCCACAGTGAAGAGGAGGAGGGAAAGGAGACCCCAAAACATCATGGCTGGTGGATTCAGAGTGCTGCTGAGCCCCAGCGCACCCACGGGATCCCGGACTCTGTGCTGTCCCCACTGCGCAAGCACTGTGACCTTCAGACCACAGCCAGCGGGGCTGACCAGCCCGGCTGGGGGGGTGCCGGGGGGGCGTGGGGCAGCTGGTGGCCCCGCATGGCCCTGGCCATGTGGCCCCGGGGCTCACTGCTGCCCTCGGCGGCGGCGGGGATTTGCAGAGAGCTGGTGTGGGGCGCAGGAAGGGAGACGAGCATCCTCCTGCCGCGCCAGGCTGAGCTCCTCACCCTCGCCTGTTCCTACACCACCGCTTGGCCCAGACGTGGGGACAGGACCTGCCTGTCAACTTTATTCTACCTTGGGATTCATATTCCTACCCTGGTGTCCTGCAAAGAGCCCTGATGGTGCCCCAGCCCCGGCAGACCAGCCTGTCCCTGCAGAGAGGAGAGGACTGAGGGGTCCCCAGCGCTCACCCCACCCTGCGTAACTCTGACCAGTGTCTGTAGGGACCAGAGCCCGGGCTGCCTGCTCTCCTTCTGGACCCCCTTCCCTGGGGGTCCCAAGCCAGTGGCCAATGCCCAGGAGCCAGCTGAGTGTCACCCACCCCACAGCTGAGGGTCCCCAGGCCTGGCAGGTGTGGGAGGCGTGGGGGAATGCCGTCCCTCCCCACCACTGTTTGCCTTCGCAGGATGATTAACTGAAACCAAACAGCCCGAGGGAAACAGCAAACAGAGCAAAGGGCAGGAGCCCCTCTCCAGGTGGGTCCCCAGGCCAGTATTTACAGAGCAGGCCGGAGCCGGAGGCACGCTTGCAGGAGCCCGCCGGACTTTCACCCCTCCTCTCCACTGCGGGCCACCAACGGGCCCTTTGCGTGGGACTGATGGATGCACTGCCCAGCCACCACGGGCTGCCTGGGGAGGCAGGGACAGCTTGAGCAACTCGTCACACACCTGTCCTTGTGTCACACCTGGGGTGTCCTCGGGACCAAAGGCGTCCTTTGGCTGTGGGGCAGAGACCCCTCTAATGAACCCACCTCATTAACCTGCCCTGTGCTTCTCTCTCTCTGGAGGAGCCCACCTCGGTCCAGAAGCAGCCCTGGGCTCCAGCCGCCCGAGCTGGGGCTGCGGGAAGCCGGGGCTGGCCTGGGGGACCCTCCCCGCGCAGGGGTCCCCGCTGCCCCCGGCCCCTCCGGCGCTAGGTGGCAGCCGGCGGCAAGGAATGACAGCCCGGCCGCGCTCCCCGGCCCCGCTCCCGCTCCCCGCCGCGCTGCCGCCCCCGGCGGGCGGGGGGACCCGCTGTGCCCCCCGGGGCGACCCTTCCTCCGGCGGCAGGGCCGGGGCAGGTCCCCGGGCAGCGACGGGCGGCGGCGGCTGGCGGCGACGGGCAGCGCGAACGGCAGCAACGGGCAGCGGGACCGGCCCCGGGAGCTCTGCAAGGCAGGAGTCGCTGCTGACAGCTCGGAGCGGGGCCGGGGCAGCCGGCGGGCGACAGGGAGCGGCCGGCGAGGCAGGACCGGCTGCCCGTGCGGAACGGGCCTCGCCACGGCACTCGTGCGCAGAAACGCCCCGTGGGGCAAATGCGCCCAAACAGCGACGGACCCAGGTGTGAACAGCACAGGACGCGCTCCTAAGTAGCCTCTTCGGGGACCAGTCTGCTTTACTGGGAGCGCACGTGCCCCATGCTGGGACTTGGCAAGGGAGGATGCAGCCGTCCTTCCTGCTGCTGCTCGGCTCCTCTCCTCCTGCTGCTGGTGCTGGGGGGAGCGGAGGGAGCCGTTCCCTTCCAAAGGACAACATCTGGGGAAGCTGCAGGCCTGGGGCACATCCAGCCCGGTCCTCTCCTCTTCTGTGAACACAGCGTGTGGCTGTGACCGTGGGCCTGTGGGCACCATTCTCGCTGGGAAAGCTGGGGNGGCTGCGGGAAGCCGGGGCTGGCCTGGGGGACCCTCCCCGCGCAGGGGTCCCCGCTGCCCCCGGCCCCTCCGGCGCTAGGTGGCAGCCGGCGGCAAGGAATGACAGCCCGGCCGCGCTCCCCGGCCCCGCTCCCGCTCCCCGCCGCGCTGCCGCCCCCGGCGGGCGGGGGGACCCGCTGTGCCCCCCGGGGCGACCCTTCCTCCGGCGGCAGGGCCGGGGCAGGTCCCCGGGCAGCGACGGGCGGCGGCGGCTGGCGGCGACGGGCAGCGCGAACGGCAGCAACGGGCAGCGGGACCGGCCCCGGGAGCTCTGCAAGGCAGGAGTCGCTGCTGACAGCTCGGAGCGGGGCCGGGGCAGCCGGCGGGCGACAGGGAGCGGCCGGCGAGGCAGGACCGGCTGCCCGTGCGGAACGGGCCTCGCCACGGCACTCGTGCGCAGAAACGCCCCGTGGGGCAAATGCGCCCAAACAGCGACGGACCCAGGTGTGAACAGCACAGGACGCGCTCCTAAGTAGCCTCTTCGGGGACCAGTCTGCTTTACTGGGAGCGCACGTGCCCCATGCTGGGACTTGGCAAGGGAGGATGCAGCCGTCCTTCCTGCTGCTGCTCGGCTCCTCTCCTCCTGCTGCTGGTGCTGGGGGGAGCGGAGGGAGCCGTTCCCTTCCAAAGGACAACATCTGGGGAAGCTGCAGGCCTGGGGCACATCCAGCCCGGTCCTCTCCTCTTCTGTGAACACAGCGTGTGGCTGTGACCGTGGGCCTGTGGGCACCATTCTCGCTGGGAAAGCTGGGGAGCAGCTGTATTGGCTGCAGAACTCAGCTCATGCACGTTGCCTGTGCTGAGAAAGGCCAGGGAAGTGGTGCAGCCCCCCACCCCCTTGCTCACTTTCGAAAACATGCTTGCTGTCCCCATCCCCATTCCCAAGGCTGCGGCTGCGTTTGTGCCAGGATCACTTAATGGCTGTTTGGGCAGGGATGGGGATGGAGAAACTCACCCCTGCTGCCAGAGCGCAGGGCGTAGCTCTCCAGGGAGAGGGGCTGCTGGGGTCCCATGTCTGGCAGCCCTGGGGAGCAGCAGCCGGGACAGGTGGCTCTGGGTGCCTGGGGAGGGACGTTCCTGTGGATGGCTCTGGCAGGCGGACGGGGCAGCAGTGCTCCTGCGGGAGCTACAGGGCGCTTGGAGCTGCCAATTTGCAGGAAGTTTAGAAAATGCTTTGGTTTCAGACCAGCTTGGACAGAAACCAAATGCAGGGAGAAACCACCAGAAAATTCCCGCAGACCAAATCCCCCCAGCCCCACCAGCACTGAGAGGCCCCCAGCCCCCAGCAGCCCTCGTGGGGCCGGGCAGCGCTGCGGGGGCACGGTGGGGCTGGCATGGGGGCAGGAGGCATGGCAGAACCTGGGGGAATACCAGGCACTGCGAGCAGCACCCCAAGGCCCCATGCCCTGACCTGGTGGCTGGTGGCACATCAGGCAGACCCCTGCAGAGGTGAGGGCACCAGGACTCAGTGTCCAACAGTGGAAAAAGAAGATGCTATTTATTTACACGGGCCTGACTCCCCTCCTCTCCCACTTCCCACCAGTATTACAGGTTAGAAGAGACAGACATTCTTGGCTAGTCCTTTCAGTGTCCCTTTATGAACCTGCCACAAGTTGTCCACGAGCTCATCCAGTCCCTTTCTGAACCTGCCAGTGTTGTCCGGCTTCTTCCCCCTGTGCGGCAGCAAGCTCTAGAAGTTCAAACCCTGCTATGTAAAGAAGTTTTATCTTCTCTGTTTTAAACCCATCACCTGCTAGCGCTCCTTACTCCAAGAACTGCTGCAGTACTGTAGTTTCATGCTCGGCTTGTCCACCACCTTCATGATTCTGCAAGCCTCAGTCATATCTGCCCTTGACCTTCCCCTTTCCAAAGAGGGGAGTCTCAGCCTTGCCAGTCCCCTCTCATACAACAGGTCTAGAGAAAGTCAACTCCTCTATCTCCTTGAGCTGTGGAAACCGGAGCTCAAGCACACAGCACCCAAGATGAGGGCTCACCAAGGTTTTGTACAGTGTCAAAACACTTTCCATCTTGTTCCCAACAGTCTTCTTGATCATACAATATTTTGACGACTTTTTTGGCAGCTGCCGCCCATTAACAGTTCTCTGAAATCACCAGGTCAGTGATGGCTCCCAGCTCTCCTCCTGAGTTTAACCACCTGTCCCAAGCTGCATGCCGATGCCCCACTGTGATTGCTTCTCTCTTGAAGTATCACCTTCATTTCTCTGCACCAAAGCTCTCCTCCTACCGCTATGCCCCTCGGTTTTGTCTGGTCTTTCTGAAACTCCTTGCCATCCACACAGCCTTTGGCCATCCAGAAGAGCTCAGTGTCATCTGTGAACTTGAAGCTTTCCCTATTCACTCCCTTCTCCTGAGGATGGACGAAGATGTCCAGTATAAAACTGCTCCCAGGGCTGGTCACTGGGGGACCCCACTGCTGACTGTCTTCCATCCTGGAGAGTGACCGTTCAGACCTATGTGTAGCTTCTGATCCTTCAACCACCTTTCACTTCATGGAAGACCCTTTCTTCTGCTCCCCCCAAGTTTGTTTCTTTAATAACCTTTGGCATGATGCCTCATCAGAAGCTTTCTGAAAATCCGGACAGCTGATGTCGTCTGGATCCTCTGTATTTGAGACAGGGTACCCCCTTGCAGGAGCCCTGCCAGCTTCTCCACAGCTCTGTGTTCAGCCACGTGCTCAGCAGTCCTACCCTTCCATACAGGCTCTGCTGTCTCACCAGTGCTACAGCAACGAGAATCTCCATTTATTAGCTCCCAGCACCCCAGTTCCATAGCTGAAAGTTTCACCATCCACCAGCCCACTGCCTGGTTGTAAGGAGCGGTACCGCACTGCAGCCAGCACCTCTGCGGTTTCACATGTAAGTTCTTCCCAGACATGAGCAAACACCATCTGTCCTGGGAACACGCTGATGGTCAGCTTGTCCCACCTGTCCTGGAGACATGCTGATGGCCAGCTTGTCCCACCTGTCCTGGAGACATGCTGATGGCCAGCTTGTCCCACCTGTCCTGGAGACATGCTGATGGCCAGCTTGTCCCACCTGTCCTGGAGACATGCTGATGGCCAGCTTGTCCCATCAGTCTGGGGCCTCCTCTAGATTTACCTCAAATTGGTCTGACTCCTCTGAGCAACCTGATCCCCCCAGGCCTGGGGATCTCCCCACCACCGTTGGCTGATGGGGGAGAACACTGACCTTCTTCATGGGGCCTCATCATCCTGAAGGTCCCACTACACCCTGGACATCCTCTCAACCCCTAGTTGGCTTTCTGCCTTTGACGGTTTAAGGGCATGTTCTTCAACCAACTGTAGCATCTTTTTCAGGGTGCCCTGCATATCCATTTTTAGCTTTTTAGTCTCCTGTTTCCAGCGGATCTGCCACGTTTTGTGGGCTTTCCCATTCTCTCCTAGACAAGCTTTCTCTTTCTGAAACATTGGTGTTTTTCCATAGTACCTCTGTCTAACTCTCGCATCAAGCCAGGAAGGGTATTGTTGAACCACTTGATTTTCTTTTGAATTGTGACACACATTTTACCCAAGCTTCTCACACCCCATTTTACAGCCTCCAGGCTACGTTTAGGATCTTGGGGTTTGGGGTATTTTTTTGGGATAGTGTGCCCATTTCTACGTAGTTCCCTTTCCTGAACTTGTTATGGGAGATACCTGACCCTCTCTGTTCCACTGCACTTAAACTTAGTAGTGCTGTTATTTTTAGTATGGAGCAGTTCAATCCGATCCCAAGCACTCAAGATCCAGCCCAGAACAGGATTGCTCCAAGAGGCTTCATTTACTGCACCCACAAATCGTATCTCCACATCTTGGCTTGAAAAAGCCGGTCTGTATGGGTGGGAGGGCAGTGATCTCCCACCTCTACCGTCTGAGTTTGCACATTCTCTAGTCTCACTTAATATTTCCACATGACTTACTGTTCTCATGATGTGCAATCTGAATGTTACATTTTTATTATTAGAGCCTGGGATTTTCACCTGCAAAGATTTCTTCACGCACTTTTTCCTACACTGTTTCATTCTATACAATCCCCCTCCTAAACATACCCCTCCTCTGTCACTCCTATGAAGCTGGTATCTGGAGCATCACTGTACGTCGGTGGTTATCCTCCTTCCCCCACGTCTCTTTGTCCTGGTGCGCGGTGCCATCGCGTGCTGCCAAGCTTTCCATTTCCCCTTGTGCTCCCAGCACCAGTGTGAAAGCATTTGCTTTTTCTGCCCTGGCTCCCGGGCCAGCCGTCTGGCAGTGTCAGGGCTCAGCAGCCTTCGCTTCTGCTTCGTGTCCCTCGCCAAACGCTCTGAACATCCAGAGCCCGGTTTGTCTCCTTTTTGTCCCCCAGTTGTGGTTATGCTCCCGTCTGAGTCTGCCCAGGCTGTGGCCTGGGGAAGGTCTCTGTTTGCATTTGTTCAGGTCAAGTTATGGTTTTGAAACAGCTGCAGTTATGGGTTTAAAATAACATCTGCCAGGAAGGGAGCTGAGGCTGCAGGCACTTGGGCTGCGTTTTGAGGGGTGGTGTGTCCCACAGCCCCTCTGCCCGGGAACAGCATGGGATGCTCATGCTTTGCAGCGGGTTTCCTTTCTGTGCTCTACAAACCTGCCTCTCCTCTTCTTCTTCATCTCCTCCTCCTCATCCTCCCTGCCCGCTGAGTGCTCCTTAGCTTGGAGACTCTGCTCCTACCCTAAGGTTTTTGAGGTCTCTCATCCCAGCCGTTACGGAGGGGAGTCTCTGGGTCTCAAATTGGGGGTGAACACACCACAGCACTTGTGGGGCTGGTCAGGAGACCTGCTGGAGACATGGGCCATGCTCAGCAGGCATCTCCCCTGCTTCGGAGGCTGGCTGGTATGCCAGGTGCTGCCTGCATCTCCTCATCTTGCCAGCCCCATGCCAGCCAAGAGGGTAGGCAGGGACGGTGGTACAGGGTGAGTGAGGTGAGGACTTGCAAGGGGGCACAGGCCATGGTATCACAGAAGCCTCAGAGGCTGTTGCCTTTTGTCCCGTGGGTCACAGAGTGCTTGGGAGCACTCCTGGGTTGAGGACAAGCTGCAGGACGAGAGCAGGCAGGACCACCAGCATGGCCAGCACATCTCTGATGCACTTCAGGAGGAAAAGCTGAGCGTTCAGCAAAGGGCAGAGCAAAGGGGGGCGAAGGCTGGACCGGGGAGGGAAGTGCAACCCAAATCTGGGGGCTGTGACAGGCATAAATTGCCCCAGGCTCACAGAAGGCTCACAGAGGATGGGCAGAGATGCCTCCTGGATTGCTCCTGATGGAGACAGGCTGGCACTGGCTCTCTCCATGGCCCAGGCACTCATGCCCTGCTCCCCTGGCACATCAGAGCGGGATGGCACCCGTGGACCTGCCGGTGCAGACCTGGAGACCTGCAGACCCAGAGCAGGGCTGCTGACGGGTGGCACATGACCCACGGTGGCCTGTGCCGCAAGGCTGGTGCCCACTCACATCTGCGTACATGGGTCAGCAAGTGGGGTGGATGGTAGAGCAAGAGGCCTGCTGGGACAGAGCCCCGAGGCTGCACGGGTGCCCCCCGGGACACCCCTGGGGCTGGCTGCATGGGTGCAGAGGAACGGGAGCTCCACCGTGGGTGGAACCGTCCACCTGACTGGGGTGGCACTTGGAGCAGGGTATCAGGGTGGAGGTGGCATGGCCGTGTGTCTGTCTGGGAGGTGTGTCGGCATCCTCGGGTCGGGGTAGCAATGTGCCACTGGGTGCCCCTATGTGGGTGCATGCTTCCAGCTGCCCAGTCGCTGTGTCTCCAGCCAGAAGCATCAGCCCAGACATCTCCGTGCCCAGAGATGCGGGGACACCTGCGCATCCACCCACATGTGTCTGTCTGCACACGTCCTTCCTCTGCCTGGCCGCTGGCCCTGGGGCTGCCCCCTTCACCCCAAAACCCCAGGGGACCCTTCCCATGCGTGCCCAGGGGACGAAGCCACCGCGTCCCCATCCCAGCGCAGCTTCCCGTCCCTGAGCCGCCCACTGCTCCGGCTGCCCAGCCGTACAGATGGCTTCTCCGCCGCGCCGGGTCGCAGCCTCCACCCTCACGTGCGGCTGCTTTTTGTGTCCCTTCTTGCTGCGCGTCGGCCTCACCCCGTCCCTCCCACCCCTCTGCCGCCCGCGCCCCCCAGCGCAGCCCCCACCGGAGCCAGCCACACACACAAGTGAACTTTTCTGCGTTTTCCAGCAATTAAAAAGAATAAAGCAACAGTTGTCTCCAGGCAGGGCATGGATCCTGGTGACCCTGATTTTCTGTGTGGCTGGGCAGGGTGAATGGGGCTATTGAGACCCCGATGACTGGCATCTCCACTCCAGGATTGTCTCCCCTTCCAAGTCCCCCTCCCCGCGCTCTCCTCCTCCCTACTCTCCTCCCCGCTTTTAATTTCCTTCCTGGAGAGAGCTGCTCATCCCCTTCCCATTGGCCAAAGGCCTGAAAGGGAATGGAGGAGACAAGGGAAGGATTAAAGACGCTCTGCTTAGGAGCAGGCAGCCTGAATACAAGATGCACCGGCTGGGAAAGAATGGGGGCTTAGTGGGGCACCAGATCAGACCCGCCTCCGCCGCATTCAGCCCGACCTGCATTCCTGCATTGCTAAGCAGGGACCTTTCTCCCGGGCCAGCCCGTCAGAGGGACGCCCCAGATCCCTGTCCCACCTGCTGCTGCAGGTAGACCTTCCTGGGATGGTCCCACCACACTGGGTGCAGCCACACTGGGGACAGCAGCTCCAGGGTGCTTGCAGGTCCCTTGGGTCAGCCCCGTGAGGATGAGGAGGCAGCGGGGGCATCAATTGGACCAGCCTGTGAGCGATGTGGGGCAATTTGGGTCTCCAGGACGTTCACAGACCTTGGCCCCAGCAGAGCTATGGGCCTCATCCTGCAGGGTTGGAGTTTGAAACAGGCACTGGTTCTTCAGTGCTCAGAGGAAAGCTGGAGCCTGCTGCAGGATTAGGCCTGTGCTTGCCCTCCTGGAGAAGGGCTGGGGCACTTCCAGCCACAGCCTTGGTGTCAAAGATGGTGGTGCCCCACTGCTTGTCAACCATGTCCTCTCAGCCACAGAAAACCCCTCAAAAAATCCACGGGTGTTCATTGCCCTTCTCAGCACCTCCTGTAGCCATGCGGTTTGAGGTGCAGATGGGGCATGGTGGCTTGCATTCATCCCTCCCACTGATCCCATTTACCCCATACCACCAGTGTGTGCATGATGAAGGACTTGTCACGCTCTGGTCTTGGGGCTGCTCCGAGGGCAGGTCTGGGGCAGGGTGGATTTCGCTGCTGGAGGTAGTCATTGGAAGGGCCTGGAGCGGAGCGAGATGGTGGAGCATGGGCTCGGGGTCACACAGGGAATGAGGGGCCCCCAAGGGCAATGGTGGGCAATGGCCACCTATCACTGACCAAACCCATGGGGGGGCACATGGGGAGTCACCTAGGAGTAGGACTGTGGTGTCGGCAGCATCTGGCTCTTTCCATGCCTCTTGCACCCTCCACGCCAGGTCGACCCTCCGTGTCTTGTCTCTAGGTGAGGAGCAGCTAGAAGTGAGCCACCTGGTCAGGGTGGTGCAGGGTCGGTGCCTGCTGTCTCTGCCCAAGGACACCCCCCTTGCCAAGTCAAGGCCAGTCCACCAAAGCTGGAGCCACACAGCCCCCTCCCATGTTATTAGTGTGCTGGGTCAGTCCTTAGTGTTTGCACACGAGTTCCCCACGGTAGGGATGGAAACACACCCCTTCTCTGTGAATTGGGAATCTGAGGCTGACACTCCTGGCTGGAGCTGGTTTCCTTCACAGGATGGGGGGAGGTTGTTCTCAGAAACCTCTCCGGGTCCCTGCTGACATTGACCCCAGAGAACTCTGTTTTCTGGGGGAACACGTCCCTGGTGGAGTCCAGCAAGGCCCCGAAGTGAGCAAGATGTTTCCAGGCTGAGAAGCTGGGGGTCCGCAGTGGGGAGCAAGAATGGGGTGGGTCAGCAAAGTCCTACAGCCCCAAAGCGTCAGCTGTGAAGGCACCCCAGGGATCCCACGCTGGTAGAAGCATCCCGGGGAGCCCAGGTCCCCATGCAGGGAACCTCAGGGCACTAGACACACAGCTTTGGGGCCCTGCACTGCAGGGACAGGGGTCTGAGCTCCCGTGTCCCATGTTCCATGTAGTGGTTAGCGTCATTTTAGGTTTCCTGAGGGTTGTCCCATCTCTCCCCGTCTTCTGATCTATATCTCTTGTTGGCCTGGTCCCTCATGCACCCCAAAGCTGTGCAGCGCCTGCAATG
Source organism: Pelecanoides urinatrix (assembly GCA_013400755.1). NCBI lineage: Eukaryota > Metazoa > Chordata > Aves > Procellariiformes > Procellariidae > Pelecanoides > Pelecanoides urinatrix. The sequence goes on along the minus strand of VZTQ01002501.1, from coordinate 720,009 downwards.
GTCAGGATGGAGCCCTGGTGACCACGTGAACAAGACTGCAGGAGCCCAGGATGGGATATGGCCGAGCACATGAAGGTGGCCTGCCAGGGCAGCCTCAATCACCTTCCAGACCCTTGATTGGATACAGAGCAGGAGTCAGACACCAAAAGATAGCTACTTGTGCGAGCTGAGATGCCCCAGGGTGCCCAGGACATCTGTGCAAGTCTAGGAGATGGGATGGCCTCCAGACCCTGGGGCAGAGGCCAGGCAGGATATGCGAGGACACCTCAAGCAGCAGAAGGAGCTTAGGTGTAAGTGCTGTCATCTCTCCCCTGCTTCCACAGCCCGCGAAGGAGCCCAGACACCACCTCGGGTGGATCCAGAGTCAGAGCTGAATCCCACCCCACTGACCAAGCTGTGCAGGCAGGGTCCCAGTTATTGTTGCCTCTTGAGCACTGCATGTGGCCATCACAGTCTCCATGGTCCAGCTGGCATCACTCAGACAGCTTCAATCCTCACATGGTAAAACCCATTATTTTAAAACATTTTTAAATATTTGGTACTGAAAGCCCCATCTCTTGGAGTCCTGTGACTCCAGCAGAATCTTGGTATGAGAAGAGCATGAAATCCTTCCTGGAGGTGTGTCTCCATTTCCATCCTCCTCCAGAGCAGAGTCACATCCCTTCAGGCATCCCACCACCCACCATCAGCCTCAACAGTTGACATGGAGCCCAGCTACACATCCACCTCCATCACTGCATCGTCTCACTCAGGGAATGAGGTCTGAGGTCTTTGCACCAGAAAGCTGCTCTGACTAGGGTAAAATATGCAAAATGGGTAGGAAATCATCAATTTTGGCATAAGGGACCTCCATTATCAGCACAAGGCACCTGCCCTGCTGGGTGAACACCAGCCATGGTGAGGCAGAGGTGGCTGGTCCTCACTCCGGGGCTCATGGGCACGTCGCAGTGGCCCTCGGCTGTGCCTGCCCCACAGGAGCCCTCTCCCTTCTCACCCTTCACCAAGACCAGGAGCCCTGCCCTTGGGATTGTCTGCGGGAGATCTTTGCCACCCTATGAACTGTGTGTCCCCATTGCCCCGTCACTGCCGTAACACTCCCCAGCACCACCAACAGGCAGGAGACACGGGGGTCCCCACCTTGTTGTGCCCCCAGACTCTCCCATCCCGTGCAACTCCCATCCAACCCCCGGCAGCTGCCCACGCTGCCTGCAGAAACCAGGAGCTCCATCCCGATGGAGGAGCCCGAGGGTCCCAGGCAGGGAAGAAACCTGGAACACAGGTGAGAGACAACTCATCTCCCCGTGCGGTGGCCAGGGGGCTTTTGTCCTTCTGCCGTGCCGAGGGGCCGGAGCCTGGCATTTCCCAGCCCGTGGCAGACGCAGCCCCCGGGCAGCCTGGCGGGGATGGAGAGCCCTTCCCTCCGCCTGGCCAGGATGGAGAGGGACCACGGGGCTTTCTCTTTAATGCAATGCTATGAATACTCGGGGTCTTTCTGCTCGCTGTTTAATGGATTTGAATGTGAAAAGGTGGTGGAATTGGGAAGAGGGGAAGAGAGGGGGGAGGCCAGGCCTCTTTGTTCGGGGATGCTGCTCCAGCCTTGGATTTATTTAGCATTTGGAGGGCTCTGGGGTCTTTCTCTCCTCCCCAGCCACTGCAAAGGCTCGCTCCCTTTTCTGCCTCATGCTTATTAGCATAGCAGCTGCTCCGGGAGAGGGGCTAGGCAAGAGAAAAGGATAGAGGCGTCCGGGAAATGAATAGGAGGGGAAAAAAAATAGCTTAAAAGGACACAGGCTTTGAATGAGGGGGAGTCGTGAGTGGAAAAGGGGACAGGGGCAGCTCAGAGTTGTCACCGTAGCTGTGAATGTGAGCAGGGTGAAATGCGAGGACCTGCTGGGGATGGTTGTCCCGGCCGGGCGCTCTGCCGGGGGATGAAGGTCTGATCCTGGCCCTGCTCATGGGGACATGCGGGGCAGCGGGTGCTGAGCTGGCACCCTCCTGCACCCACAGCCCTGCTGCCTCGGGCCACGCTGAACCCCTCTTCCTGCAAGGATTCGGGGTGCCCCAGCTGTGACCTGCGAACTGAAGCATCCAGGGAGAGACCCCAGTAAGTGTCGCAGCAACTGGCAGTTCCCAACGGTGTTGGGCTGCTGCAGGATCCAACTCTGCTCCATGGGGCAGGTTGGGCAAGGGATGGGGCAGCAGGGGAAGCTGCCATTGCAAGCGTGCCACTAGGGCCTCCCATTCCTCCAGCCGCTCCCTGGCAGAGCCCTCCAGCCACTGGGTGATTGAGTGGAAAATATAATAATTAAAGGAAATCAGGCGTCCAGGCAGCTGCAACACTGCTCCTGCCCCTGCTTGCCGAGGGACGACCATGCTGAGACATCCCAGTGAGAGCTCCCCAGGCAAGCAGGGGTGCGCGGGCAAAGGTCTGGTGCTGGGCAGAAAACCTGGGAGAGGTCTGGGTACATTCGGAATCCACCTGTGCAATTGCATCGTGTGTAATAACATTGCTGTTGACTGGGCAGAGGTGAAAAGTGTTTTTTCAGCTGGAGAAAACAAGAAATGAGTTGCAATGCACTCCCAGGGGTGAGAGGAGGCTGCAGAGATGCCGTTTCCAGGCAGAGGCTCTCCTTGGTTGTATAATTCATTTGGAGACAGAAATCTGCTTGTTGTGCCCTTGTGTTTCAGGGCACAAACCACCAGTCCCAGGGTGCTGCTCAGGCCCCACGCGAAGGCTCAGCCTTGCATGGTCCCACCAACGCATCGCAGAGCCAGCAGCCGTTGCCTGGCTCATGTCCCCTCCGGCCATGTCCCCTCCGGCCAGGCGTGAGCGTGGCCGTGCTCGCTGGGTCAACCCTGCCTCTGCTCTGTGCTGCGTGGGAGCACCTGGCTGCACCCCCCTGCACGCCGCCGGCAGGGCTGGCACCACGGCGGGGTGAGCAGAGCCAGCCACGCTGCTGGCATGTCCGTCCTGCCCGGGATAAATATGAAGCTGGTTGGTGCTGGGCTGGATCAGAGACGAGGAGGATGGATTTGCCAGTGAGGAAGTGCTGGCCGTGGCCGAGGACGGCCCGCCGTGCACTGCCCCGCGGGAGGAGCAGAAGCGAACAGCCGATGCTCATGGCTGGGTTTCTGTGCCCACCCCACTCCCCCGGGCTGCCAGGGCTGTGCCCGGGTCACGAGGGGGAAAGCGAGGGGCCTGCTGGGGACCCTCCTCCTGAAAAGCAGCAGGAGGACGTCTCCAGCCCAGCCGGGCCAAGGTCTGCCACCTCGCGAGGGTGCTGCCAGAGGTGCTGCTCTCCTCGGCCTGCCCTCAGAGACCACTGCCAGCCACAGGACGGTCTTGGATTCAGGCTGGACAAGGAGTTTCCAAGTAAAACAGTTGTCCCAGCCACCCCCCAGCCTGTCCAGCTTTGCCTCTGTCCATTCTTTTACCCATCCCTCTGTCCATCCCCAGCCATGCCTCTATTCCCCCATTCCCCCCCAACCACCCCCCATCCCTCCATTCCAAGCAATCTTCCACCCCTCCAGACCGAAGGCCCATCCACTGTCCTCCCAACAAGCCAAACCAGGGTATTGCCCTGCTTGGCCATTTCTTTAGGGTCAGGAAGAGAAACCTCCTAACATGAAGAAGCCAAAAACTGCATTGCACCACAGGTCTGCGTCCCAGCCGGTGTGAGACCCAGAGGTCACCGCTCCCTGAGCACCCCTTGCTGGGCACCCCAAGAGATGGGTGCCTGTGGTGGCACTGGGACACAGCAGCTGAAGAGTTTCTGGGAAGAGATGTTTCTCCTGCCCACATGATGGAACAGTGTCATTCCCTGGGACGCTCGCTTCCTCCAAGGAGAAGTGGGAGCCACCTGCGGTCCCTGTGCTGACACATCCCAGGCCTGGGAGCACCCCTGGGGCGACACAGCCCCCCGAGCGTGGAGGTCTGCAGGGTGGCAGCCATTTTAGGGCATGGGGGCTTGGCACTGCCCCCCACACCCACCTTGCAGCAGGGCATGAGGGCCGTGCACGCTGCAGGAAGACCCCAAAATGGCTCCATGCTGCAGGAATGGGATGGCCAGCTCCAGCACCAGCATGGGAAGGATCTTGGGGACCGGGATCTTTGCACTGAGTCCCAGCACCAAACAACGCAGCAGCTTTGGGTCAGCAGCAAGATGGGTTGAAAGCATCAGCCGTCCCGTCCCGCATGACATGCTGTCGACTTCTGGTGCTGCCAACTGCTGCCTGCCTGGCCACCCCCTGCAACCCCCCCGCCCACCCACACAGAGGGGCTCACCCTGACGGCAGGGATGGAGCCCAGAAAGCATCGAAAAGGGGCAAAATATGAAAGCTGGAAAACAGGCCAGCCTGGCTGGCCAGACCGAGCCGCCGGCTCCTCCCCGGCACCGCACAGTAGTTGATTGTCATTTTTTTTTTTTTAGAAAAAAGGTAACTCCTATTCGGATCTGCAGGCTGCGGCATTATCATAGTCATACAAATGCCCAACAAAGCGTCTATTTAAAATGTACTGAATTTTGATTACAGCCCGTCTCCTCTCACTTGCCCGCTCGCCGTCTTTCTTTCTCATTCATTACTTACTGTGTTAAGCTCCCTGAAATTCAAATAAAATCCCACCTCCTCCCCCCCATCCATATGCGTTGGTCGATTCAGCTCCGATGGCTGGGCTTGACGGATGAAGGGCAATAGAAGAGAAGACAAAGCTGTCAAACCTCGCTGGGCTGTGTTGACTTCCCATCGCCCCCACGGCCGGAGGGGAGCCCGATCCATCTGGTTTGGAGTCAGTAGCACAAACAAAAGCAAAAGACAATGGCAGGAAGCACTTGAAAGTTCAAATTTTTGCTTTGGTTTCTCTTGGAACAACAGTACCTACGTAATGTGGCTGGCGGATAATAATGTGCGGCCGGGGACATGCAAAAATGCCAGAAGAATGTGCTTACGCCACCAAACGACCCAATATTTTTGTTTTATTGGAACAAAAATAGAAAAGGGGAAAAAAAAAAAGAAAAAAAAGCAAGTCTTTGGAGTTCCTAGATTTCTTGGACAGGGTTTCTGTAGAGAGGAGAGCTGCAAAGCGGCGTGGCCACGGGCCGTGCAGGGAGCCTGGCCCCAGGGCGGCTGCTCTCCGATGGGCTCAGCCCCGGGGGTCGGGGTTCAGCTGCACCCTCGGCACGTCCCCGCTGCTGAGGCCATGGTGCGTGGGGGTCCGGGGACGCAGGGCGGCTTCGCAGGCGCTGGGCTCGGCTCCAGGGGGTACGATTTGTATTCACCGCCCAGCCCAAATCCCCTGCAAAAGGGCTGCTGGAGGTCCCTGCCTGCTCCCTCCGCCGTGGGGAGAGAGGAGCTTTGTGCAGAAATGCTGTGTTTCCTCAGAAAACCCTGTCCTTGAGGTCGTGGCTGACCCGGCCCGGGTGGCTGAAGCCCTGGGACAAGGTGAACGGAGAGAAGCCGCAGGGCTGAGCCCAGCCAGGCTGAGCCCAGCGCTGTGGCCACCCCAAGCAGGCACCTGGATGAGTTTTTTTGCGGCATCCCAAGCCCGGGAGACAGGCAGGGGTGAGCTGCACCCGCAGGTGTAACCCCGCAGCGCCCCGGCCCTGGGGAGCACCGTGGTGTGGGAGGTTTGGTGGCACTCACCAGTGGGTCGGTGTCACGCAGTGCCCAACCAGGACAAAATTGTACCGTGGCAGGAAAGGGGAGCGATGCCCTCCCACCCCCCTGCCTCCCACAGACTTGGCCGCAGCCAGCGGCTGCTGCGAGACCCCAGGTAATAAACCCACAGGACCACCAACTGTTGCGACTGATGGTTTTGGCATCCTCTTTTTTTTCCTGCTAAAAGCCAGCCAGGTCACTCAGTGCCCGTCTTTTCCACGCTGGGCTGCAGCCTTGGCGGGCTGCGTGTCCCCAGGGCACCCCGGGGCAGCCGGCTGTGTCCGTCCCGGGCACCACCCCACGCTGGCGCTGGATGGCACGGGGCTTGGCACATCAGCGCGGAGGTTGGCTGACCTGGAAAGGTCACACCAAGCCTTTTCTCCAGGTTTCCTCCCCACTGCTCCCCTGGAGCCAGACTGGGTATGGCACAAATTTCCCGGGGATTTGGGCATTTCCAGAGTTGGCAAAATTATTGTTATAGAAAAAACCTCATCAAAAAACCCACACTGCTGCCAGTGAGGGAGGCTTGCCTGCACCCTGCCTCCAAAGCCCCGGCTGCGGGCAGGGCCCAGCTGGTGCAGGCATGGGGCTGCCCCTCTCTTCCCACTTCCCCAGGTGGCTGGATCCTGCCTGGAAAGCCTCAAAGGTGCAGGACTCAGCCTGATTTTGGGCACTGGCCTGCTCTGAGCCATGTGAGGGGATGGAGATGGCTTTGGGGATGGAGACCTCATCCCAACCCTCACCCCGTGCCCCTTCCAGGGGGTGGCTGAAGCCACCACCAGTCTGACAGCAGCTTCGAGTTAGAGGTGATCCCACCCTCACAGCCCAAGGGCTTGGCGAGGACCAAACCACCTCAAACCCTTGCTGGCACCCAGGTTGGAATAAAAAAGCCCGGGAAGGTTTGCAGGGAGCCAGCGGGGCTGGGGCTGCAGGCCCCAACCAGGCACCCCATTGCCACGGCCCGTGGGAGCGGTCCCCGGCGCGGCTGCAGAGCTCCCACTCGCGCCCTCGGGGTGCTCCAGGAGCACCTCAAACCCCACGTGCCCGGTCCAGCACCAGGGGTTGGTCTGAGCCATCACCCCTCCACCAGCCTCCCAATGCTGGGATGGGGCAAACCAGGACACCCCCAGCCCCGACCCTGGGAGCTTCCTGCAGCCCGAAGGAAGGGGCTCCAGCAGCCCCCCCAAATGCCCCCCAACCATCCCCCTCTGGGAATGCATTTAAGCCTAGAAGAGCTGCGGATTCAGACACTGAAAGAGGGACCTGGGGGCCGGCCAGCCACCCCCCACTGCAGGACCCACACAGCTTTGCCCATAACCACGTGGGAAAGAACAAACAAAAAAGCCTTTTTTTTTTTTATAAAAAGATCAATGAAAAATTTATTTATAAATTTCGCACTCTGGGGCTACACGTCTATATCATACACTCAGGAATATGCTGTACTGTACAGACTTTATCCAGTTAGAAATGATCATATAGTGACCCACATACAGCTTCAATATAAGCCTAAAAATTCTTAACATTAATTAACATAATTAAAAAAGGTATTCGCATCTAAAGAAAAATCTACAGAAAAACTCCTTTCTGGAGCAATCTGTGCATCAGCTTCAATGTCTGCTTATTTCACTGACATTATCAATATATTCTTCTTACAAAAATAATAATAATAATTAAAAAGATGACTGCCAGAAGGCGACCAGTCATGCACGAAAGAGCCTCCCCCACCTGCCTCTTTTATTTTTTCTTGTACTCCCCGTTTTGGCGTGAAGGGTCAGCAGCACGATGAGCCAACAAGGGGGGTGGGGGGACCCTCATTTCAATTTGAATCAATCTGCATCCCTTTTACTTCTCAGGATCAAGAGAGACGGGGGGGTGTGGGGGTTGCATAGAAAATTGAAACTCTAGGGACTAGGAAGGGCAGCAGCTTTTCAGTAAAATACAAAGGGATGTAAAAATACATCAACTCACAATTTCAGAGCAAACCCCCTTCCCCGACGTACAGTTTCCCAAAATCTCAGCGTGTCTAAAGCTCCAGGAGGCTGGAAAGGAACAATACTTTTCTTAAACAACTCACCCAGCAATTCACACAGGAGATTCACAGTCTTAATAGGTATTTTATAAAAATATAAATATGGGTTACATCATGTTGTCTTTACAACACTGGACAGAGCTCCCTTTAGACTGGGTTTATAACCAAGATTTCTTTTTAAAAATCCATCTAGAACTTGGCTTTACAATACACTTTTTAATACCATGTCATAAATGTTATGACATTTCATTGTGGCAAATCCATTTAGTCAAAAAAAAAAAATGTGCAACCATCTGGTAATGACGATAAAACCTCGCTAGAAAAGATCTTGTTCCCACCCCCTAACTATCGCACAGAAGCACCAGTGGAAGTGCTGGACACCCCCTTCCATGCTCACAGAAAGACTTCGGCCAAGCAGTTCCTTGCGAATTACAGCATTAACAGTAGATGCTTTTGACAGGGCTTTCTTTCTTTTTCTTCTTCAAATCTGGAGCTTTTTAAAATCATCTCAGATTGTTGAAGTGGAGAAAATCAAAACCAAACTGCAGGTGAAACCATCAGAGACAAAGCAGAATATTCAGTGCAATGGGAAATAATCATGGCAGACTCAAGTTTTTTTAGTTTTAAGACTAGGAAAACAAAAAAAAAGCATATTTTCCAAACCATATTTTTGAAACACTCACCAACAGCTTCAAACAAAACCAGGCTCACAATCTTCACCCACAAATATATACATACATGATAAATAGTTAAGACACAACCCAAATAAACCAGCAGGTAACTATTTTCTTTTTTTTTTAATCGTAATGGTTTGATGCAGGGAGCAAAAGAAGAAAGAGCGGGGAGACGGCAGTGATACGGATGGTTTTAGTGCAGACGAAGAGAAGAGGGCTGAAAGACCAGCGGGAGAAAGGAGACTTCTGAAATTTTCCGCATTTTCCAAATGGATGTTCTTGTGCCATAGCAATAAAAAGCAGCATTTGCGATTATACGTGCAGTCACTTCAAAATGCGACTTCGGGTGGCTTTCTCTTCTTCCTCCCTTTCTTTTATAAATATATATATTTAGGCATATATATATAATATAAAAGGCAGGTGAATCTACATACATCAAATGAATCGTTCTGCATTGAGAAGTGTTATCCAAGTTTCACCAAAAGAAAAAAGTTCCCAAACTATTTTCAGTAGTTTTCCGGCATCTCTCTAGGCAGCAGAGAGCGCTCGCGCCCCTTTTCTGTGCAAAAGCAAATCCTCTGCCTCTAGAGTTTATTTCACTTTTTTTTTTTAAAGAAAAAAAAAGTCCAGGATTTGCTAATCCCCCTTTACACACAAAACCAGAAGGATTCAATGTCTTTTCCTGGGATCTCACGCGTGCTAAACGGATTCAAGGAATGGGTGAGGACGCAGACTTTCTTCAGACACCCAAAAAAGAAAACCAAAGCAGAATAAAACCAACGCAAAATAAAACAAAAAAGGAGCAATTGGGGTGAGAAAACCGTGTCTGTCATATTCCAATGGAGTCGCCTTGGGGAAAAAAAAAAAAAAATCAGCGGTGGGAAAGCACTGGCAGAAGCTTGCAAGAGGAGGAAGGCTTTCCTGCTCTTCCTCGCCGGGGAGGGGCCATGGGCAGCCGGGAGCCCCCAGCCCGTCCCGGGACATCGCTCTGGGCCCGGGGCTCGCTCGGGGGGACACCAGCACCGCTGGGTCACAGCGGGGGGAGGCGGGTNGCTCCGCCGCCGCGCCCGGGCCTCTCTGGAGCGGAGCCGGGCCCGCGCCGCGCCTTTTACCCACCCTTTTATTTGCATAACAATGGCACGGCCGTGACGCGGCGCCGAGGGGCGGGGCGCCGCCACCGCGCGCCCATTGGAACGACTGGGCGGGGAGGGGGCGGGGACGCAGCGGGAAGCCACGCCCCCTGGGGAGCCGCGCCGGGGCGCCCCTCCCCCACCGCATGAGCTGCGCGGGGCGGGGAGCGGGGGGGCGCGCTCCCGGCTCGGCTCGGCTCGGCTCGGCTCGGCTCGGCTCGGCTCGGCTCGGCTCGGNCACCCAAAAAAGAAAACCAAAGCAGAATAAAACCAACGCAAAATAAAACAAAAAAGGAGCAATTGGGGTGAGAAAACCGTGTCTGTCATATTCCAATGGAGTCGCCTTGGGGAAAAAAAAAAAAAAATCAGCGGTGGGAAAGCACTGGCAGAAGCTTGCAAGAGGAGGAAGGCTTTCCTGCTCTTCCTCGCCGGGGAGGGGCCATGGGCAGCCGGGAGCCCCCAGCCCGTCCCGGGACATCGCTCTGGGCCCGGGGCTCGCTCGGGGGGACACCAGCACCGCTGGGTCACAGCGGGGGGAGGCGGGTGGGTTTTGGGGAGCGTTGAAATGAATTCGTTTCTGAGCCAGAATACTTTAGGTCGGAGGGACGGGAGCGAGGGGAGCGGGGAGGGAGGATTAAATATTAGCGGGGAGGGGGCGGGGGAGCCTTTAAAGCATCTGACCAGATGTCAAACTGAAACCGTGAATACTGTGAGTGCAGCCGAGGTAGATGGAGGAAAAAAAAAAACCAAAACAAAAAACCACATTACAGTAGGAAAACAACCCTTGGAAGGAAAAAAAAAAATTTAGAAGCAGGCGAACGGTGGCGTGTTTTGCGTGGGGCCCCAATCCTCGCCAAATAAACCCCACGCGCGGGTGGGAGCAGCTTTGGCGGCCGGGGGAGCGGGGGGCGGCGGCCCCGGCATCACCGGGCGCCGGCGGAGTATTTGGCCTTGGTGATCAGGTAGAGGACGATGTCCTGGTGGCCCCCGAAGGCGGCGATGTGCAGGGCGCTCCAGCCGTCCCGGTTGGCCAGGCGGATGTCGGCGCCGAACTTGACCAGGAGCTTGACCAGCTCCAGGTTGCCGTCGATGACGGACTGGTGCAGCGCCGTCTGCCCCTCGGGCCCGAAGGAGTTGACGTTGAACTCGCAGTTCGTCATGTTCTGCAGCAGGGACTGCAGCTCCTTGGTGTTGCCGCGCCGCACCGCCTCCTGGAAGACGCGCTGGCTGGGCGGCGGCGCCGCGCACGGCGACACCTCGCTCTGGCTCATGCCGCCGCCTCACGCCCCGCCGCCCCGCATGGACGGCGACGCCTCCGCCCGCCCGGGCATGCGGTGGCGGGCGGCTGCTGCCGGTGCGGCTGGTGGTGCCGGTGCTGCCGCCGCCGCCGCCGACCGCCCC